>WTSP01021497.1:0-41489 GCA_025331215.1 Actenoides lindsayi | reverse complement strand
TTTGAAAGTCTCTAGAGAAGGAGACTCCACAACCTCTCTGGGCAGCCTGTTCCAGGGCTCTGTCACCCTCACAGGAAAGAGGTTTTAACTCATGTTGAGGTGGAATTTCCTGTGTTCCAGTTTGTGACCATTGCCCCTCATCCTATCACAGGGCACCACTGAAAAGAGACTGGCCCAATCTACTTGACACCCACCCTCCAGATATTTGCCAACATTCATAAGATTCCCTCTCGGTCTCCTCCAGACTGAGCAGCCCCAGGGCTCCTGGCCAAGTCATGAGAAGCTACTGCCTGCAATGGCACCTCTGCTCTGCCAGGGCCTCAATCTAGATGGGAGTCACTCTCAGAAAACAAGAGCCACAGCTCTAAAAAGGGCTCAGAAGCAGCACCCATTTCTCAAAACTTCTTCCCCGGTGACATTATTCACATTCACCAGCCCTCCCCACCAATCAGAGAGACTGTCAGTTCAGCTTGTGGCAGGCAGGAACAGGCTGATAAGATGGCAGAGGTTGAGACTTCCACACTTGGGCCCTGCTACACTTCCCATGACCACAGCAGCTCCCTCCCCATATGCAGGGATACACCAGAAGTTAGCCCCACCAGACCCCATGCAGGGATACACCAGAAGTTAGCCCCACCAGACCCCATGCAGGGTGCTGATCGGGTGCCACCCGGCTGAGAGGTGGCCTGACAATGGAGCACCCCCTGCTCACGTGCCTCTCAGAGGCTGTGTACACGTCTGTCAGCTCTGCATTGCTTTCAGAAGCTTAATTCCTTTTCCACCCAACCCCAAGGTCACAATTAAAGGGTCTCTTTCACATAGATTACAGGGTGAAGCTTTACACTTGCACTGCCATACTAGAAGCACAGAACAGAAATCCTTATGGCCCCTGTCCTATAAGTGACCTCCATTTTACTCCCTGTACACCCAGCAAAGCTATTTGTCTTTTGAAGCTCCATGGCACTGGGATTTGTGCCCCATTTGTTACCCACTCTCCCAGGTTCTTCCCTGCCTTACCAATCTCTAATCGGCAGCCTCCCATTCTATAATGTGTCACCCTCCAGTGCATTGTTTAACATTTATCTAAATTAAAATCTCACCCTATTTAAAATTTGCCTCTTACTCTAAAATCTTTTGATCAATCATTCTGTAGCTACAGCCTGGCCTCTACAAATTTGATCAATGCACACTTCGTTTTATCTTCCAGATTGTTTAATAGAAACCCTAATTAGTGTTTTCATTAATTAATCCCAGACCTAATGCTGATCCAGAGATATCCCATTTGATAGCTCCCTTGGCACTGGTGTTTCATTGTTAATTATTTTGACATTGTAGCCCAGGCAATTCTGTATTCATATTGCAGGATTATGAAGCAAAGAAAGGCTTTTTTCCTACTAAATTCTTCCTGAAGGAGCTTCCCCCACATAGCAACAAGAAGCCATGGCAGAGCTAGATAACAGAAATCCACCATGTTTTATTTGTCTACTACACACATAATATACTTCAGACTATTAACCTTGAATAGAAAAGATCAACAAATTATTCCCATGTGTCCCCAGGGAGCATGAAAACATTTTCCTCCCTGTGCTGATGGACTGGGGGTTAGCTTTAGGGTGCTTAAGGGAGCAGTAGGACTAGGAGGACCAGGCTGAAGCTCACTGCTTGTGAACCTGGCAACCAACTGAGCTTCTTCTCACCCTAAACACTCTCTCATCCAAGGTCCAACACATTAAATCTCTGCAGTCCTGTCTGCCTAACACCACTGACCTTCCTGTAGGGTTGCTGCACAGTGACTATCCTCAGGTTTGCCTTCAAACACAGGAAATCAGGCAGCCTATCCAAAACCCCACCAAGCTCCTAGGCAGCAGAAAAAGCACTGCAATGAAGGGGGCCTTTTCTCAGACACACAGATCTTTCAGCCCTGAGAAGGACTCATCTGAATGTTGTCCACCTCTTACTCAGAAAAGTCCTGTGCAAAGGCACTTCCACAGGAGGTAAACACAGTACAGTGCTGGTCTTTAACAGGTCCACTTATTTAAGACATAGCTGGAGACATACAAGGTCAGATTATCAAGAAAACCCTCTTTTATTTAAGTACAAGCTTTACAGAAATTGCATACTGGACATCAAAGACCAGGTCTGCAGGTGTACCTAGGGGTAAGAGACTCACTCTTGCTAGGAGCCTCATAAGAGGCTTTAGAAATCTAAATTTTATTTATTTAAGTCTTCTCAGAAAGGTTATAGTAAGAGCCAGAAGCGCTGCTTGCCTTTGAGGTATCTCCCTCTTTATACCTAAAACAGAGAACAGTCTTTCTCAAACGGAGTCCAATTCCAGCAATTCACCCTTGAACACTCAGCACTAGCTTTTCAAAAGGTTTCTCATATAAGAGTAGGGAAAGATAAGAGGGAAATACAACACACATTCTGCCAGACTGGACATGCAACTTTCTCCTTGAAATTAAGGAGACACTTCACTAAAGCATAAGTGACACCTCCTACCAACTCAGCTTTACTCTTGTTGTGGGATATACTCTGCTATATTTCCTTATGGGTTTATACCTATGCAAAACCTTTTTCTCTTTAAATGTAACTACTGTTCTCAAGATAATTCAACAGCTGAGAACCAAAAATAACTGACCTTTTTCCTTATCTTCTCATAGTCTGTAATTCTTCTTTTCCAAAGCCCTTCCAAACATTCCCCAATGAACATATCCCTTGGCAAGACCACACCACAGAAGGAAAAAAATGGCATTCACTACTGGCTTTATAAGGGTTCACCTTGGGGCCCCCCTCTTCTTATTTAAAGAGACCTGGCTTATCCTGTGGTTTAAGGAGAGGTAATTCAAGATTTTTTTTCCTCATGTCTTTGTGAAGATGTCAGATACGAGGCTGGTGAAGTAATCAAGCAAGAAAGGAGAAGAGATACTGTGAGTGCACAAAATACGACTTTTCCTAGAGTGAGGAATGACAATCCTGCCAATGACAGGGCATAAAGAATATAATTGAAAGCATATATGTAATTTGAAAGCTGGTGGAGAGTAAGGACCAAGTGCTGAGCACCTGAAACTCCAGCTGCAATTGATAATTCAGCTGCTTAGCATCTACTGAAAAAACCCCATCCCCTGTTTTATAAGAGACTCTATTTTTAAAAGGTTTGCCTCCCAGGACAATTCAGTTCTCTATTGATGAGATAAAAAGAAGAATATGTTGAAAACCTATGTATAACTAGAAGGAAGAATCAGCATGAATAAAAGCTTGGCTAACAGACTCTGAATTTCAGGTAATAAATTGGCAAACACCTGACTTGAAGAATTATATTTGAAAATAAAAAGGCACTCAAAAAATGTGTTCTGGAAAATTATGTCTGGATTAGGCTTTATCTGTTTATATAATGAAGGACACTCTTCCTAGTAGCTGCATGTCAATCTGTTCTTTCTGCTTTGTATGCACTCTAAAAATAATGTTAGGATTGAATTAGCTGTCAGTTTTGGATAGCCTGGATCTCTAGTGCACAGGACACACAGATATCAAGCAGAAGGTGTTGCCCACATTGTGAACAGATGATCAAAAACGTATGGCTAGAGAATGATATGGGGCAGTATTATTTTCTGTTTTAGAAGCTAAGGATGCGTCTAACTGGAAGCACCCATAGCCAGATGTCTCATCATCTCACAAAAAACAGCTGCAGAAATGCAAGGACATGAGACAGACAGTGGTCATGAATAGTCATACCAAAGCTTTTATAGGGATTGAAAAAATGCAAACTGTTTAGAGCAGGCAGGAGACAGACACAGAGGGAAATAAAAGACAGTACAGAAGAACAAGGTAGAGCAAAGAAGGGCTGAGCTCTTCTTTATTTTTACCCTACACAGGAGAAGAACCAAGCCACAGCACATCTGAAACACAGGAGAGAAAGAAGTCTCTCTCTTCTTCTTTTTATTTCCTGTCTCTTTTTTTTTTTTTTTCTTTCTAGATTTTCTTTTGAATAAAATAGAAAGCGATTAAAATGTGGAATTATTTTTTTTTCTGCAGGTCATCTCAGAGGTCAAATGTTACTGGGATTCAAAAGAAGATTGGACAAGTAAGCATATAATGGGAATATTCATTAGAAAGGGTACAGGCTGGGATATCACACTGTGTGCTTCAGGGCCTAAGTCCCTCATCAATGCTATGAATTAGAAACCAGACTTTTATAAGCAGCTATCCTGGCAGACAGGGAAAGGGTTGTTAATTTATTTAGAATGCTGTTGACCTAAAACACAAGGGGAAGATGTAGGCACAAAAGGAAATACAAATAGAATTAGCAAAAATGCAAATGAATCTACATGTGATGAGTTATGAGGAAAAAAACAACTTACTCTTTAGAAAAAGGAAAGGGATGAAACATCAATTAATCACCCAGAAAGAAACACAGCAAGGTTCTGAGGTTAGGCCCAGTAAGGTGGAAATAAGAGCAGACAAGAAAAAGTGCTCCAAATTCTTAAGTGGAAGAGAAAAATGCATCACAGTCATGAAGAGGGTGAAACAGAACTGCAGCATATTGAAGTGGGGAATAGATGGATTTGTCATTAAAACAAAACTTACAGTGAACCAAATTACAGAGCAGATGCAATATTAAATGTTTTGAAGTTTTGTTAATGTGAGATGATGCTTTACTGAGGGAAGAAGTTTGTATAAATGATTTTCTATATGTACTGTTTCATCCTGAGCCTGGACATAGTTCAGTTCTAGCAGAGGTGGAAAATAACAGAGAAATGATGCCTCCCCACCAGCACTGAAACTTACTGACAGGAAAGGGTGACGAGACTTGAGTTAGGGGTTTTGTGCACAGAAATGATCATTCATCAGGGCTGTTTGACACTAGCTTCCTCTGACCCTCAGTTCTCAGGGAAGGCAGGCAGGAAGAGAAAACCTGCCACACATTTTCTGTCCCATGGGGCAAATAAGATGAACAGATTGCAGTTGCAGAGTGTGCTGTGTTCTTAACTAACCTCTGAAAGCTGCAGATGTTGATAGACAGTTTGTTGGTGGCTGGAGTGATCTTCATTATCCTTGCTTATGGCCACGAATCATGGAATCATAGAATGGTTTGGACTGGAAGAGACCTTAAAGATGTCCTAGTTCTAACCTCTGTGTCATGGACAGGGACATCTCCCACTACACCAGGCTGCTCAAAGCCCCATCCAGCGTGGCCTTCAACACTTCCAGGGAGGACACATTCATAGCTTTTCTGGGCAACCTGTTCCAGTGCTTCACCACTCCCATAGCGAAGAATTTCTTCCTAATGTCTGATCTAAATCTACCCTCTTTCAATTTAAACCCATCACCCCTTCCAAAAAGGAAGCCTCCATTTTCTTCATGCCTCCATTTCAGGGTTTTCCTTGTAAGAGTCACCTCAAGGGCTTCCCGTGCATCGAACAATCAACTTTTTGAATGCTCTTGAGCTGCTACGACTATGGGTGGGAGATTAAAGAGTTACATTTCATGCCCTCAGGAGATCATTTCGATATAGCGTTCCTAGTGGAGTTAGTGGTGTCACTACTGGAGTTAACAAAGCATCTCACCCCTCTCTTCCCTCTTTTTTTTTTTGTGTTTAAAGCCCATCTTCAGCACATAGGTCATTCAATCATCCTATAGATGTTTACAGTGCATGTGTAAGACATAATACCATTCTCCTTCCATTTTTTTTTTCCCCAGGGTGTCTCATAATGTGATGCCATTACCCTGTGATTTACTACTGTTTCCTTTTGCTTCTCCTATCTCTGCATTGCAGAGCACAGGAAGCTAACCTCCTGCTCTGCTGTCTTAGTGCAGTGTCCCTTATCACCTGCTGGGAGCTAAGTCCCTATCTTCTTCTTAAGTCTTTGATTCTGCTTTAAATAAAAACCTTCAGAGACTGCCTTTACAAAAAGCATGCTGTACTCCCTGCTGTCAATACAATGTTGAATTGTAAATAAATGTATTATGACACACCGAACAAAAAAATATTAACAGTGCAAGAAAATAACATTTTCCTAAACTGCCAATTAGCCACCTGAGAACTGTGCATACAGGAAACATCTACATTTATTTTTACCGTGTGAGAATTTGATTCAACGGTACTGGGTTATTTCAGCCCCTTGATTAAATGGGTGCACAGATTGCCCATTAATGGAAATAAAATAATGTGCTGTGTGTGATAGGAGAAGGTTGGAGAGATAGGAACAAGGACGTTTGATGAAAAGGGAATCAGTCTTTATATCCATTTTTGTGTCTCAGGTAGAGTATTTGTGCATAACTTACCTGATGCATTTGCAAGGAGTTCTCACAACGAAGCTTGGGCATCTGGAAACACAGGCCAAATCTTACTCAATGGTTAGAGATTCTTTAAGTGCCAGTAGCCAGTCAGTCTCATCATGGCCAGTAGGATGAGATGAACACTGGTATTCTATTGAGTGGATTTTGCCACTGCTTTGCATATTGATGATAGGATAGCTATATATAACAACAATCATGACAAAACCAAATGAGATATCTTTCTTTGATTAAAGTTTGCCTTGTTCGACTAAAAAGGCTGAGAAACATTGACAAAGAATATTGCTCTGTCCCAAATTTTGTGTATGTTGCAATTGTTTGCTCTGTAACCAAGATTTTTGGGGATGGAAATAACACAAATTCCACGAGCAACACATGGACCAATCTAGTAGCTGGTTGAGTTGACTGAGTAATCTGTTAATGTGGCCCCTGTAATTTATTTATTCAGCAGTTTCTTAAGAAAATAAAAATAAGAATATAGAAACCATGTAATACCCATATTCCTTCATTCTTTGCTGGAAAAGAGAACTCATTTTCAGAGAGAAATAAATGAGGAATAATTAAAAACTAAACATAAAAGAATGGGATATTTAAAGTCATTAGCTCCTGAGGCAATTTTAATGACCTTACTCAAAACCACCCTGAAAGTCTATAGAAATGTTGTAGTACTGGGATGTTAAATCAAATACCCAGGAACTAGCATTATACGATACGCTGGCATTAGAAGATAGTATGATACTGGCCTGTCACATTTGCAGATCCTTCTTTACTCGTAAGATCTGAAAGGCAGTTGGGCAGTATTATTCTAGTCCCTGTCTAGAGGTATCAGAGACAAATGACTGCTGCAGCCGCAAAGCTGGCCGAGCCTGTTCGGCAAAGGCTTGGCACGGGGGTGGGAGTGATGCTGTACCTCAGGAATTAGGGATGGCACCCTCCTGCTACGAGCGCGTGAAAATGTACAGCAAAATGTTACAAAACCTGCCTTCTAGTCTTCAGCAGGAGCCAAGGCATCCCATCTGGTATGCCAGGCAGCACAGGGATCTGCGTGCTGCCGCGCAGGAGCTGCCAAGGAGTGCCAAGGAAGGTGTGGTACATAGGAGGTAGGTGCTGCTGGTGAAAAAGAGATTTGCTACATGGGGATATTACTCCTGTAACAATGCAGTGAAAGTAGCATAAATGGGCACCTCGGGGAGGCAATATCGTGCTGTAAGGACAAACCCCTTACTCTGCAGAGAATACAGCTCATCATGCCTGGTTACCTGAGGAAGTCCAGCACTCTTTCTGCTTAATTGTCAACATCAGCTGTGAAGTTCTCAGTTGCAGGTATCTGGGTTTGAATGTCTAGAAGCTGGGAAGAGGCATGATCAGTGATGATTCCTCTTTCTGAAATTCATTCTTCCTTCCTGTCTAACACAGTCCTGGAGCTTTGACTGAAGCAGGCTGTGAAAGATTTTATCAGTATAGTTTCAAAATACACCTGTGTTTGTTGTGTGCACATGAATATGAATTAATAATACTTTAACATGCCTCAGCACTACCAGAAGCAAAGATGTGTTACTCCAAATTTCTCTGTATGTAGGTAAGGACCAAACCTTACTCTTCCTTTTATACAAAAAAGGAAGATAATTTTCTGCCAATTTGGCTTATTGGACATGAGATAAAAGGCAATAAATGGCTAGTAATTAAGGATGGTTAAAAGGCAAATTATCAGATATGAAAAACATTTTTCCAATGCACTCTTCCGTGCAGGTCTTCAAGACTGAACTAAAGGTTGCTCTGCATTCTGTGTAACCTTAGTTTGTGAATCAAAAGTCCTTCATAAGCAAACAGGTTAATATCCCCAGATGCTGATTAATTATACTGAAAATTCCCTCAAGCATCAAATCATTTGGTTATCTGAATTTGTTCTTTGGCTGCTTTCCACGTGCAGGTAATCAAGCATATGATACAGTACAGATGCCAGCTTGTTATTTTACATAGTAACTCCAGAAACGGGCACTAAATTGGAAGGAATACTGTAGCACAATTATCTAAATTTATAGACAAAGTGAAAAGAATTTCTATTTTCAAGTCCATGTGGCTCCTAAGGACCATTTTAAATTATTCCTTACTCCTCATGAGAAATGTCTGGCCTACAGAATTATCATGTTAGCCTTGACACCACAGGCTAATTAGATGTTAAGCATAACATCTCAAAAAGTAAAAAAAACCTTCTTCCAACATTAATTCTTAACAGGACCATTTGAAGACTTCGTATGGCAAACTGTTCTTGTGCACAGTGCTCAGAGGAAGCCAGAGAAGTACCAGCACTGCAGATAATTTCCACTCAGCAAGAGAGCTGAGCACTGAAAATCAGGATTCTGCCAAACCTCAGACTGCAATGGCCACACATCTTCTTTAGAGAAACACCTGTACTGAAGAGCAATGCCCAGGGACCATGACAATGTTGCTGACTTAGCAGAAAAAAGCAATCTACCCTTCCCTGCCCTGGGAGATGCTGGTGCAGAGACATTTCCCTACCTGCCGTTCTCAAGAGCAACTACAAATTCCTTCTCTTAGCTGTTGCTCAGGGTTTTTTTTTTCCCAGTCAGGATTAAGTTATTTGTACACAATTGCTGGCATAGTAAAAAGCCTTTAACCAGGACATCTCCATGGATGCTAATTTAGCACAATTATACTTAATGACAGTGACACTGCTTAACAAGGATATATTCACTCAGGGATGCAGGGAGTTAAGTACAGCAAGCTCTTAAATCAGTGTGAAATGCCAGAATTCACTTCTACCAAAAAGAGAGATTCCAGTTACAATAATAATGAAATAAATGCCAAAAAAACCCAAAATGCTGAGAATAATCTCCTTATTGCTGTAGTTTTACCTTGGTGGGTACTTTATGGCATGGCAAGTCTTTTCAGAAGCATTTGTGCCTGTCCTTATCAGGATAGCAGTTTTAATTGATTTGGCTGTCTACCAGTTCAGAGGATTCTACTGAATTAACGTTCAGATTTGTTTAGCTTCAGCTAATCAGATGTGCAGTATGGTGTGCCTGGTAGAAAAGCAGAGCTTGTACACTGAAGAGTATAGGTTAGAGTGACGAAGATATTTTGCAGATATTACTTGTCCCTTAGCATTCCAGACTGATTTTCTTCCTTTTAAATTTTAAACCCCTGTTACAAATCACTAGTGGAAGAAATCTATGCTTTGCTTACATGGTTATTATATATGTATAAACTGGATGTTTAAGATAAATGGAAAGAAAATAAGAAACTAAGAAGTCCACAATAAATACAGGAAAAGTGTCTAAATCACTACTAAAATTGCCTAGCAGCTAGCATGGCATTTTTTTCCAGCAATACACCACCAAAACAAAACACTCTAGAAATAAGGGCTCGAACCCAATTTCCATTTATCACTGCAGTTTACCTTCATGCCACAAAACCAGAGGAAGAGATGTCTACTGGACTAAAAAAAAAGGAAGAATAATAAATTACTGCTAGAAAGGAATTAACGAAATGAAGCGTTAATGAGTAGCTTTCCTTTCAGGGGCCCACATGGATTTTCAAGACCTAAAGCCAAATATGGCTGTACCTCCGGAGGTTTTTAGGGTGTGCAAGAACAGGATGGTCCTCATCTGTGCCTGCCTCAGGGTGCTCAGGACCCTGGCTCTTGCACTGAAAGCACGAGGGTTTCTACTGCTATGGCCACAGCTGAAGTGGACGCAGTGCAATAAAACCCTGCCTGTGTCACTGTCCCCCACTTCCATGCCTACCCACCCTCCCCACGCTCGCTGCAGCTCCAAGCAAAAGGCACAAGGCCAGTGCCTGGGAACAAACCCTCTCCTGTGCTTGCTCCCTGCCTCAACACTCCTCTCTATTCCCCACCTTGTCATTCTCAAAGCAGAGGCTGCGCTGCTCACTCAGCCCAGCGTGCTCTAGGCAAGCCCAGGACAACCAATAACAAAACAGAACCCATTGGTAGGGGTTTTATGCAGAAAAAGATCATTTCTAGCAAAGTTTCTAATTTATAAAGGTATATTTCAGATAACAAAAAGGACTTGGAGAAAGTGGTATATCATCAAGACTTTGTTTTGGGCCTCTTGAACCTCGGAGTTTTTATTCTTTCCTAGTACATTTTTTTGTTTTCCTCTTTTTGGCCACTAACCTTGTCCAGTGAGGACATGGAATTGCCTTCCCACACAGCAACATCCTGCCTTTTGGCATTTGGGGAGTAAACATGCAGGCCCAGTTCTGCATCACTCAGAGAGGCTCTTAAGGTACTACTGCCTCCATCAGATAATGGCTACATCATAGAAATCATTTTCTGAAGCATATTGAGTCTAGAAAGTAACAAGCTTTAGCTACCAAGAAAGGTTCCTGTGTGGTACTGTCTTCAGAGGAGGAATAAGATTATTTTGTACTCAGACTCTGTGGTTGTTTTCTGCTCTTCACACCCAAGCCTTCCATCTTTCTCCCCTTTTTTCACCGTGGCTTCTTTTAGGTCCCCTGTTGAGCCAGACCACTCCTGAGAAGAAATTTATACCACCTCAGCTCCAGAAGCTGACAAACTGTTAACAGCACTAAAGTACACAGCAAACTGAATCCATTACTTGAGTAAAAAAAGATTCCAGCCTTCCCATAGTGAAAGGACAAGAGGCAATGGTTTTAAACTGAAAGAGGGAAGGTTTAGACTGGATATAAAGAAGACATTTTTTACAATGAGTATGGTGAGACACTGGAATAGGCTGCCCAAAGAGGTTGTAGATGTCCCACCTCTGGAAGCTGGATGGATCTTAGAGCATCCTTGTGTGGAAGGTGGAAGGTATCCTTGCCCATGGCAGGGGAGTGGACTAGATGGTCTTTAAGATCCCTTCCAACCCAAACCATTCTGTGATTCTGTGATTCTTGTTACTCAGATCACATTTCAGAATACTAACAGCATGGAAATAGCCTAGAGAAGTAGAAAAGCCTGACTTTCTGGTCTAATGCAAAATTATGGAAATGTTCTAGTAAAACAGAAAGGCATAGGTAGAAAAGGTCAGCATAGAGTCGTAATATAAAGTATATAGGATCTCCTGAATATTTTCTTCAGGTGAGTTTCTGAACTCCCTGCCAAGCAGTTAATAATGTAAAGAATCCCAAACAATGAACATGGTTTGTGTTGTCTGCAGAAAGAGAAGGTGATTTATTATTTACAAGATCTACCAAGTAAGTACCAGATGTCAGCTCATGGGTAGTTTTGCCCATACTGACAGTATAAACACCAGTTTTGTTCTTCAGTTTATCCTGGTTTGATTTCCTTTATAACTGACAACTGCATTTGCCTTTTTCTATTTACAATAAAATACTGTGCAAACAAAATTTGGGAGTATACGTGCAGCAAGTCTTTTATCAACACTGACTGGCTGCCAGATTTGGAATTGATTCACTGATTAGTTTTAGAGTGACTAATGTGAGAGCTTAATTTAAACTCCCAATTTAAAAACATTTAGGGAAAGAGAACTGACAGCATAAATAGCACTTCAGAGTGCTACAACTGTTCTTTCCATGGACATTGCTTTGATGAAGCATGTGGGTAAGATTTTGCTCAGGTACAACACGCCATAAGGTGATGATGTTCAGATGCCAAATTGTTCAGCCCTTCTTGCAATAAGAAATTATAATTGTTAACAGGTTTCCTGAGGAAAAAGTGGAAGAAAAAACACTTTTTTCAACTGAGAGGAACACCAAGAGATGGCTGAATAGGGTAGAATAGTTACATTTTTGATATACCCACACTTGGAATTTCAGCATGCTGTTTGTACACTACCTCTGTGCAGGACATGACAAGGAAAATTGCATTTGGGGTTCAGATAATTAAAGAAGTCCCTTTAGAGAGCCAGTGGTTTGCTGGTGCAAGCGTTAACGAGACTAGAAGCTTCTCCCAGCACTGTCATGTCAGACCTGGTGCTTTTCCCCTCTGTATACCTCTGCCCACTGTGCATGGGGAACTTGTAGTCCAGGTCCAGTCATGGCCTTCCAGGCTGGTCTGCTGTCCCAACAGCTTTGCAGTTCTCCAGGTGCAGTGTGGGAGGGATGCTGTGTAACGGACACAGTAACAGCCAAACCTCAGGGCTAACACTGGGAAAGAAGGGGTTCTTGACAGCACAGGCCTAGTGTCAAGAAAGACATTATGAAAAAAAAAGAAGTCACAGGATTAAAAAATGCTCTCTTGCATAGATTATCAAGGGAACAATCCTAGGAGATCAAATAAATTCAGTTATTTCTTTTTATTAGGACACAGCTGCATGCTCCCCCTTGAATGAACTGAATCCATATCCTCTTGCATCTTTGAACTCATCCAATTTTGGTTGTTTGCCATGGGATACTGGCTTCTGATCCTTCTGAGGCACTTCCTTTCTCAAAGTCAAAATCACAGCAGCCTTTTAATAGATAAAATAAATTACTGGAAGCTCTCATGTCTTAATTTATGTACATACAAAATCATTGTTTAGTTGACCCTTTCATCTGTTTAAATCTGCCTGGAAATGCTGGAAAAATCCAGTTTTTAACGGAAAATCACAAATGCCCAACTGTGTTACAGTTTTTTTCCATTCTCCACCTCCTTCGGGAAAGATGTACAAGGTAAATCCAACATGCACGTAACACGGGCCACTAAGATCAAATGCACTGTGTTGCCCAGGCAGATTTCCCCAATATTTGGAAGGTACACAGTTCAGAAATCACATTCTCCTTGGAATTTTTTTTTTTTGTGAAGTACTTCTGCAGCCTGTAGCAAATGCCATTCTATTTCTTATGGGCATGGTCAACATGAATAGCGGTATGAATTTGTGTCCTGTTCTCCTTATACCTTTCTAGGTAAGAAAAAAAAAAGAAAGCCTCTTTTTCCTACTCAGAACTTCAGGCTGCCAATGAAAATGAAAAGTTTCAGTAACCACCCATCACAACTTAGAAGAGATTTTTATTGTTTTACAGAAGTCAGGCAACACAGAGCTGACCTAAGGTGGTCAGCATTGACCTGGATTATATTCAAATTAACAGCTGAAGGGAGAAATCCTCCAGACCTCATCATTAGTCCCTCCAAAGCAGCCCCACCTTGGCGTGGAGTGAATTGAACCCTATGGAGTTGGTATGTAGAATTAGGGAGAATGGATTCTGGCCCTTTACTGCCCTCTGCCAAGGAAAAAATTGATTATAATGTTAATACTTTGCTAGTGGGAACATGGCAGTAGTGTAATTTTCTGGGCTTATTCACTGTTCTTCAAAAATGCAGAAAGCACAAGCTGTTGTTCCTTCAAAAAAACCAACCAAACAATTACTCTGCAAAAACTTTTTCTTCACCTTTTGAAATAAAGTCATGGCAATCTGTCTTCATTTAAACTGCAAGGGATCTGGCTTGGGTCCTGGAGTAGACTCTGTTTCCTTTTAGAGCAGGGAAATAGCTCCTAAATACATTTGATGGTAATGAGGCAATTCTTACATGAGAGAGTTCATTACAGGATCAGCTCATGATGTTTTCCTGCAGCTGGAAAATGTAATCTTTTGCAGGCTGGGAATGAAAACTCTTACTTGAAAATTATCTTGTGTATACCCCAATACACAATTAGTTTAAAATGGAAGCATAGCAGGATTCATCCTCCTGCTTCTAATGCAGTGGGCTTTTTACTGAAAGAAGAAAATATGTTTTACTTGTACCGTGCTGCTGTGCCAGCTGAGCTGCAGCACATGGAGGAGAGTGGGCCCTTTGCTCCTCTGCAAATGTTTTAGGACAGTCAGCCCTGCTCTTGGACAAGGCAGAAGCTGTCCTTGTATTCAAAAGCATGTGCACAAGGATCACGCCTGACTCCATGACGTAGAGAAGAAAGAAGAGGCATTTCCTCACAGAGGCACATTTATTAATCACCTGCTCTAACTCCTGAAATGGTCCTTCCTACTAGATTTTTGCCAACAGTTGTCTTCACAGCAAAAGCATGGCCTGAGAGAAGCCTGAGAGAAGCCTGAGGTCTCCTCCCAGTTGCACAGCTGGAGTGGTTTGCCAGCACTGCATGGTGTAGATGCGATGCCCACCCCCAGCTCACTCTCACTGTCCCTTCACTGCTCAGACTTGGACCAGGACGAATTACAATAAGCAATTTTTCAAAGGGACTCTATTGCTCAGCCAGTGGATGCTGCTACAGTAGAAAATACAATCATTTAACTTCTCATTTTGCTTTTTTTGTCTTTTTCTGTTTGTCTCCAGTGTGCATGCTGAGAGATTCTCTAAATGATCCAGGGCTGCAAACACAATCACCCCGAAACATGCAAGTCCCACAGGAAATATTTTCCCTCTAGGTTGCTCTCTGCTGCTCTTCAAAGTATTATTTTCTGAAGATGCTAAGAGAACTATTTCCCTTGAAAACTCTTGACTGGAGAGAGTGTTGAGGAATCACGAAGTAGTGTTAGACTGCTGATGTTTGCTTGCTTCAGACAGAAGACATAAAAGGAAAAAAACCACAACAGAACCACACACAAAAAAAAAAGCTGTCAGGAAAAGAAACAGGTATCCCAGCTGCAAAGAAGGCCAAACTGTGAACTACAAACAGATTGCTGAAGGAAGATATCCAGGTAAGTCAGCCAAGTATTTATTCTGCTTTATACAAATGCTTGGCCCAAAGCCCCAGACACTTTAAAATATACTAGAGGAACAGTAGAAGTATGAATGAAAATGCAACTTCACATTCAGGTTACTTTTATAGCTATTTAAAATTATTGTTGTCCTTTAAAAAGTAACCACTAGTGGTCTGAGTTTCAGAGGCAGGTGAAGTAAGGACCAGTAAGCTCTGAATAAGATGTGAGAGACTGCAGAGCAAAACCAGCTTCCAATACACCAATACCATTAGCTTTCCTGGTGAGTGTGTTTTGTTGAGACAAAGAGGCTGTAGTTCTTGGCCTACAGCTCAACCAGGACACACACAGGTTTGCAGCAGTTTTCTGGCTTAATTTTTGCCTCTCTCGACAAGAACTCAAACTAGCTGGTACCAACAGTTTCTGTCCTGGAATCCAATCTATAGCTCTAAGAGACTATCATGTTTTCATGGCTCAGTGAGACCAAAGAAGAATTTCACTGGTATTTGCAAATAGATTGATATTGCTGAAAGGCTGAGTATGCTCTTCTGTGCTGGAGAAGACATAATTCAGCATTCTTGGACACAATTTTACCTTCATTATACGCAACTGAGAACTTCCTAGTGAAGTCGATAAACAGAAACCAGACCCCTCACTGTCAGCTGACAAATAATAATCTGCTACACAGGAGAATGTGATTTACCTTGCATGTTAAAAAGGTTATTTTTTCAATAACTCTATAATGTCAGGGATTCTTTAAAAATATAGCATTGGTGTATTAAAATGCATAACTGACAATGTATTAATAAGTCAAAACCCAAGAGCTCAGAAAAGTTGCAAAATCTTTTGGATGCATTAGAAGTGCTTTTCTTGAAGCAGAGGAGAGAACAGAGTGAAAATGGGGGAAAGGAAGCAGGAGAAGGAAGTTGGTTCTCCAAAGGTGAATCTGGCATTATTTTCAAGACCTCTTTGTTATCACCAGCCTAATTATAACTGGATTTGCTGGAGAGGGTTCTGTTGAGCGTTGCAGCCCTCAGCCTTGCTTTTTCTTACTCTCCTGCCATACCCAGAAATGGCAGAGATGTTGCAACCCTTGAAGTACATGCTCATAAAAGCAAAACCCACAGGGATGCCTGGTGCATTTCTTTCCACATGTTTAGTGTGGAAGGAGTGAAACGGTGGTTAATTACCTGCCTCCAACCGCTCCTTAAAGGCTGAAGAGCTTTTCTTTGCATTTGTATGGCTCTAGTAGTCATGGCAGCTGCTCTTCTATTAGTTGCAGCATACATGAAAGCAGGCTGGGTAACTAGATTGATTGTGTGAAAGGTGAAGTCACATGCAAATTTCTATTACAAAAGTCAAGAATCAATCTGAGAGCAGGTAATGGGGATGCTAATCAAAACCAGAAACTGCCTTGTATTTCACCACAAAGCAAGAATGACTAACAATTTAATGTTGTACTGATGTATGTAATTATGCATCTGATACGTCTAATTATCCCAGGCATCAGATAATAGATCATTGACTAAAGATGGGTCTGAATCAACCATTTTCCTCTCAAAGTTGAATAACTAAAATCTTGGACAATATTAGCTCTTGTGTTCAGACCGGGATTTAGAGCTAAACATAATCACCGACTCCAGCGAGACAGAAGACTCTAGGAGTGGATTTCCTGGATGTGTTGGTGTTTCAGTGAGGAAGGGTAAGAGTGGAGGAGAAGGGGCACTCTTTGATATCACAATATTAACATCACTGCTTCTGTCCCTGCCTGAAAGCTGTCACTACAAGAACAAGTTGCAGCCGTTGTTAATACCCCATGTCCACAGGAGGAGATCCAGTTCCCACTCTTTTCTCAGGGGGACAAACCCAGTATCACAGCAGTTCCTCTCACACAGGGGTCTGGAGGGCAGTTGTCACACCCCGTTATAGCACTGGCCATAACTATTTCACTGCCCCCTCCCCTGACATGGGAAGGACACATTTAAGTACATATTCAGGCAGGAGCTGCCTGAGAGCACTGCTTTTGTTTTGTATCCAGGATTTCTAAGGAAGACTAAAGTAGGCACAGTCTTAAAAAACAAATAAAATAATAAAAGAGCATAAGGTGTGTTTGGCTGGCATTGGAGCTGACTTAGGCCAAGGAAAGGTGGTCATTACCTGACTTGTGGCTAATACAAAAGAGCCATTTCTGAATCTCAGGCAGAGGAGTCGAACGTGGGAAAAATCACACAATAAATGTAATTAGCTATAAACATTAACTAACATAGTCCTTGAGATTGGAGAGTTACCAGACTTCCACCTGAAGCACAAAATGGGCTGAAATTTCTCTCTGTGAATTTCCCCACTTCTGTAAAACAAAAAGCAAAACTGTTTTTTCCTGCTGTACTCTTGCTGCAAGGGGGTGGTTGGTTAGCACTATCAACAGCTTACAGGTACGTTTAGGGTGGGATAAAGCTTGGTTTTACAGTTTCCCACTGTCTCTTCCTAATCCCCAAAGCTAAAACTAGCCACAGATGCAGAAGAAAATTGCACTAGTATAGCCTAACAGCAGGAATGTATACAAGTGCAATTTAACTCATTTGTGGCTTGTAGAGATTTATATGGGAAACACTGAACTTGGCCTGAATGAAACATTAGCCAAAAACCGCGTCTGAAAGTATCACACACATCTTGATGCTTCCGAGTACAGGGTGTGGGAGTGCGAGGGAGTGACATCTATAACACAATGTGGTAGTGACTGAAATCAACTCTGTTTAAAATACATATCACTTTTCTCTTCCATATGGTCCCTCACTGAGTTTTGTGAAATTAATTTTGTACATGCTGCTTTGGTAGAGGCATCCAGGAGCAAGAGATTCTCACTCCAGAACAATTAGCACATGACTAGGGAACAGATCTGTCAGTACCTCAGTCTGGAGACTGCACTTCAGGCAACTCTCCTGGTTTAGGTGCTTTTGCAGAAAGTATTCTATACACCGTTTCTCTCGCCCCTTTCAGTCCCCGGGCTCGCTGCCACACCGCGTCTGGTGAAGCCGTGCCACATCAGCAGGACAGGCTGTCAGAAGCTTTAACAGAGCAGAACGGTGCTGCAGAAGGTTTTAAAACATTTACATGTACAAATCTGGAATCCCTTTACAAGTTAGCAATGAAAAAAAGCGCCATTCAGATGAAGTTAATTGATACATTAATAAACCTTTTTAAAAGCAAAACATTATCCTCAACACTGACATAAAGAATCATTTAAATGAAAACTTCCCAAGACTTTTTCATGAAAACATTTTGATAGTTTCAAAAGCTTTGTTCTTATTCCAAAATGCAGTAGAGATTCGTCAAATATATTTTTGTTTCCAAAGTAGTTTTGGTTTCATACAACGTAAATACCTCCCTAAGCCCCAGAATAAGGGAAAAGGGGTTTCCTACAAAGTCGTCTCTCCTAGTGGATCAACTCTGGTGTCCAACAAGAGCTCATGCGTCCTTGAAGTTGTTACCACAGCTGAGACATGGAAAAGATTCATCTCCCCTGGGGATTTCCTGTCAGCAAAAACCTAGGAAAGTCATAGCAGGTGCCCAGCCAGGACACCTAGAGAGGGTTCTTCTCTCTTCCCTCTACACCATTTTAAGAAATTTGATTTTTAGAAACTGCATCTCTCTGACAACTTTGGCAGCAATCAGCTGTTAGGTTCAAGAGCTGGAAGGGACATCTACACAAACACAGCAAGGCAGAGTCTGGCTGTGCATGGTTAATTTAAGCCCTTTTTCTACAGGCCAGCAGGCATTGCCCTCGGCATTCTCGGGCAGTTCTACGCCCCATGACAAAGACTGTAAGTTGGACCAACAACAGCCCCAATGTTTGTTTCAGGATCTTTTCCTTCATTGCTGAATCTTGCACTAGCACTTTTTGTGGCTCACAGATGTAATTCTTCCCACTGTTACAGACAACCTGCTATTTTTAAACAATGTGCATGTTGACCCCTTTTCACTCATTTCAAGAATGAGGTAAATTCTTGGTACTGTGGCAGGAGCATTAGAGGTCCATAGGACACAGCACTGAGCACAGTGAGTTTCCAGGTTATTTCCTGTCCCCATCCATGATTTAAATGAGATTACTGGTACCATAATGTTTTTGCTTTTCTGTATTAAAGCTCAGCTCCATAGTAGCAGCAGAGTTCTGACATTTTCAAGATAAAATGAAAGGGCACTGTCTGCATAGGTACCCAGGGATGTTTGCTTTAGAAAGGAATAAGATTTGGGCAACAGGGAAAAAAGATGGCAATGTATTCAGCAGCTTGCTTCATTTCCATTAGCTTCAGCATGCTCAACAGCCACCACTGAGTGGCTCCTTTTACTTCTTATACACATCTGAGTAAATGGAACCAAAGATGCAACAAGGAAATGACAGGTTTTCCCTTCTATGAGTATTCAGCTCGGAGGAGCAGATAAGCAATATGTAACTAGGGAAGGGGAGAAATGATGGGAGAGGAGCATGTACACAAGTTGCTCTTTTTTCTACTTTATTGTTCTGAAGCCACAAATGCACCCTCTCCATTTGTGGTAGCTAGCTTAACTAGAATGAAATCCACCTACCACGCATGAAGATGTGCCACTATTTTTGCCTGAGTACCTACTGCAGAGGCTCTCACCCTACGACCAGCACCTGAAAAACTGCCTTGAGCTGTGACTCCAGGCCAGCATAACCGTACACAGTCAGGAATATGTCTTAGCTCGGGGACAGTAACTAATGGTCCAGCTGGGAGCAAGGTGTGCCTACAGGAGTTACAGCCCTCAGTATTAAAAAGCCTTACTCTCATATTTTTGAAACCTGAACTTACCTCCTATGAGCAAAGGGAGGTGAGCACAGCTAAGCCACGGGACATGACAGATGCTCCTCTCCAGCTGAGTTGGGAGCCTCACTATACAGTATCTGGCATACTCAGTGGTGCTCAGTTATGGGGAAGTGCAGGCACTCACACTGTTTTGGGGGGTGTAGGCTCTTATGTTGTTAGCAGTAACCATTTTGCTGTTCAAAGAGCATGAAAAGCACATCACCAGGCTGGCCACCTTCTGACCAAAAGAAGTCCTTCCTGAGAAAGCAAAATCCAGGAGTGCAGCACAGTCTGGGATCTACCTGGCTGGAGAGCACCTCTGTGGAGAGGGACCTGTAGGTCCTGGTGCACAACAAGGTCACTCTGAGTGAACAGTGTGCTGCTGCTGCTGCTGCAGCAAAGAAAGCCACCAGGATGCTGGGTTGTTGCATCCACAAGGACATCACCAGCAGAGATAAAAAAGTAATTGTCCCACTCTGCTCAGCACTGGGCTGGCCACACCTGGAACACCGTGTTCAGTTTTGGTCCCCACTATGCAAAAAAGATGCGGACAGGCTAGAGAGAGTCCAGAGAAAGGCCTCCAAGATGATCCAAGGACTGGGAAAGGCTGAGAGAACTGGGTTTGCTCAGCATGGAGAAGACTCAGGGGAGCTTTCATCACCATGTTCCAGTATTTAAAGGTGGATAAAAAGAAGATGGAGACTCCTTTTTTTAGACGAGTAGATGGTACAAGTTACTCCTGGGGATTCCAATTGGACAAAAGACAAATTTTTTCCCAACAAGAACAATCAGCCATTGGAATGATCCCCCCAGGGAAGCGGTGGAGTCCCCAACACTGGACACTTGTACAGTTCGGCTGGACAGGAGCTGGGCCAGCTTGTCTAGAGCGGGCTTTTGCCAAGAAAGGTCGGCCCTTCCCACCTGATATTCTAGGATTCCGGGGAATATAAGCAGCAAAGCAAGAGACTCATCGGGAGAAAGCCAGCCCGGGTGACAGAAAGAGCCGAAATGCCGCCGGGGAGGCGGGCACCAGGCCCCGGGCGGTCTCTCCGCAGGCTGCCGGTCCAGACCCGCAGCCGCCCTGTCCTCTGCAGGATATGAGCTCACGGCGCCGCCCCTTCCCGCCCGCCCCACGGTGCCGGTTCCGCCGCCCTCAGCCCGCCTCGCTCCCTCCCACCGCCGGGGCCGGGGGGGTGCCGGCCGTGCCTGGGCCCGGCGGGCCGCGCCGGTGAGTGCGGCGGAGGGGCCCCGCCGCCGGGGCTGAGGGTCCCGATCTGCCTGGGCCCGGCGGGCCGCGCCGGTGAGTGCGGCCGAGGGGCTCCACCGCTCCCCCCGGGCCCGGTCCCGCGCAGCGCTGCCCCGGCGGCGGGGCCCGCGGAGGGGCGGGGGCCGCGGCGGCGGGGCCCTCTCGGGGCGGGGGTCGCGGGGGAGCGGGGTCCCGGGAGCGGAGGTCTGCCGTGGCGGCCGGCGGTGTGACTTAAGCGCTGTGTTTTGCCCAGGCTGAGGCGGGAGAGCCGTGGTGCCGCCATGGGGAACCAGCTGGCTGGAATCGCACCCTCGCAGATCCTCTCGGTGGACAGCTACTTCTCGGACATCCACGACTTCGAATACGACAAGAGCCTGGGGAGCACCCGCTTCTTCAAGGTGGCCCGAGCCAAGCACCGGGAGGGGCTGGTGGTCGTGAAGGTGTTTGCCATCCAGGACCCGACCTTACCCCTGACGAGCTACAAGCAAGAGCTGGAGGAGCTGAAAATAAGGTTGCACTCAGCGCAGAACTGCCTGCCCTTCCAGAAAGCCACCCTGTCCGAGAAGGCTGCGATGCTTTTCAGGCAGTACGTACGGGACAACCTTTATGACCGGATTAGTACCAGGCCGTTCCTGAACAACATTGAGAAGCGGTGGATCGCTTTCCAGATCCTTACAGCGGTGGACCAAGCACACAAATCTGGAGTCCGCCATGGGGACATCAAAACAGAGAACATCATGGTGACCAGCTGGAACTGGGTTCTTCTAACCGACTTTGCCAGTTTTAAACCAACTTACCTTCCTGAAGACAATCCTGCAGACTTCAATTATTTCTTCGACACGTCGCGGAGGAGAACGTGTTACATCGCTCCCGAGCGCTTTGTCGATGGCAGCATGTTTGCTACAGAGCTGGAAAATGTGCGGGACCCTTCAACTCCTCTGGTAGACTTGGCAAGTAGCAATCAGCGAACAAGAGGGGAGTTGAAACGTGCCATGGATATCTTTTCTGCAGGTACCTGGAGCCATCAGGAGATACCGTTGTGTGTTGGGGTGCAGAAAAGCTTTTTTGAGGTTTTTTTGTTTTGGTATCTTTCTTACGCTGGGCTTAGAGAACAGGCATGTAGAAAAACTTGCTTATTTTAAGCATAAGACCCAAGCCCAACCCTTTCATTTGCAGAGAAAGCACAGACATGCTACAGTAAGCTACATAACTTAGGTGCATCACCGTGTTATCTGAGGAGGGAAGTCACAAACTGTTCTGTTACGGCTTAACTCTGCCCTGGGAAACATGGTTCTGCAAGCCACAGACCATCATCTTGTGGCTGAGGTTCCAGGGGCACATAGCATATGCCTTATGGGACCCCAGAGGACGAACCCATCAGTTCACCTAAGGTCCAGCTGCCTGGGGGCTGAGCCATCTTGCAGGGCAGTTTGGCAGTACTAGCTTTAGAAGACCCTTCTCATCTCATTTTCCTCACAGGCAGGAAGTTATATAATGAAGAAAGCTCCTGTCATAGTCCCACTCAGAAAAGGTAGAGTCCAACTGAGGAAGCCTGTCTTGAATTTTGAGCTTGTCTTGACTAGTTTGAAAGCCATAAGTTTGGCTTTTTTTTTTTTTCCTTTCCTTAAAGTGATTGAAAATCTGAATGTAAAGGTAACAGTTACTTCTTTTTTATAAGCTGCTCTTACAGACAGGCTTCCAGGGCACTCCACTGATAAAGCAAGATGCTGACCATTGGGAGCAAACAGCAGGAGTGGGACCTTTGAGGAGAATGTTTGTCATGTACACAACAGTGGGGGCTGTGTTTGGCCATCGTGTCATTTCTCACTGTGCTTATGAGCTGCTATGGATGAATATACGTGGTATCCGAGCAGCACTGTGGAAGTAGAGGTTATTTCTTTATCTTTTGTAAAAAGGACTCTCAGTTTGGACATACTGCCCAATCCACACTGACTTACTGGCACTCTTCTTCCACGTGACAGTGATGTGGGTTCCTTTTCTGGTGGTGTATTTTCCAGCTGGCAGGTGGCTGAAGTCACTGCCTTATGTTTCCTAATTGCAAACTCTTCTGCCTTTGGCATCTCTGAAATAAAATACTTGGGAGATATTTTAGGGATCGAGTGTAAAAGCCAGTTTTTGGAGCTTGAGATGCTGTCTCCTTTCCCCTCTTTTCCAATGAGCTAACAGTCGTGTAGGGTTTGTTCTTGTCTTCATATAGAAAGCAAAGTGAAAGTGTCTGTTTATAACCCTCTGACACCTTTGGCATTGTTTTTGGTTCCCCAGGCTGTGTAATAGCAGAGCTCTTCACAGAAGGTGTACCCTTGTTTGATTTATCTCAGCTTTTGGCTTACAGAAATGGCCTCTTTTCCCCTGATCAAGTCCTAAACAAAATTGAAGACCGCAGTATCAGAGAGCTGGTAAGGATGGACTACAGCATTAGAACCGTTTGGGTGGTCTGCTTGTAGTTTATTTCACCTACTTAGGTGACAAATTGCTTACTGTTTGGATTTGGGGTTGTTGGGTTTTTTTGTATTACAAATGTCTAAACCTTTAATCTTTCTCTCCCTCTCCCTCCTTCTGCCTTTCTCAAGGTCACTCAGATGGTCCATCGCGAGCCAGATAAACGTTTAGCAGCTGAAGATTATTTGAAACAGCAACGTAACAATGCATTTCCTGAAATATTTTACACTTTCCTTCAGCCTTACATGGCCCAGTTTGCCAAGGAAACGTTTTTATCGGCAGATGAGCGTATATTGGTCATACGTAAAGACCTGGACAACATCATTCACAACCTCTGCGGGCACGATCGCACAGAGAAGGCCGAGGGAGAGACAAAAGAGAATGGGCTGGTTATTCTGGTGTCGGTGATAACTTCCTGTTTACAGACTCTCAAATACTGTGATTCAAAACTGGCTGCTTTGGAACTGATTCTTCATTTAGCACCAAGATTAAGTGTAGAGATTCTTCTGGATCGCATTACTCCTTATCTGTTACATTTCAGCAACGACTCTGTGCCCAGGGTGAGAGCAGAATCCGTGCGGACGCTAACTAAAGTTCTTGCTCTCGTCAAAGAGGTGCCACGCAATGATATTAACATCTACCCAGAGTACATTCTGCCAGGCATTGCACACTTGGCCCAGGATGAAGCCACCATTGTCAGACTGGCATATGCTGGTAAGAGGAAATCTAGTGAAAACTCCAAATCTTGAGCTTTTCTGTGTTTCCTTAACTGTTTTCTCCTCTGCTCAAAATGATCACATAGCTTGCTGTTTTTATTCCAGTAAACCTTCCCAGAAGTCTCAGAAATGCCTGCAGGTAAAGACACTGCTATTCACTTAAGCTAATGGTGGCAGTGACTTCATGAGTTGACTTCTACTAACAGAAGAGTTTCCAGGATAGATCTGTACCCAAAGTAAATAATTACATTTGAAAGAGTTGACAAAATGTGTTTACGCTTACTGGGTGACTTAACATTTTTTAAAACTGGTGTTCATTCTTCTCTGTAGCTCTGTATGTAAAAGCTCTTGCAGAACAGGTACCTGTGCCACGGGCTGGGGCCTGGCTGGGGCATCTCTGCTCACAGCTGAGGTGAGAAGGGGTTGCAGTCTAGATCATTCTGCTCAGGGAAGCAGCCTGCGCTTTATTTCCTGGGCAAGCAAGAATGTAACAAACTTGTCCAGGTGGTCTTTGTGTAGCTAAGTATGTAAACAGGCTTTCTGAGCTTGCCCACCGTTTGTTCCTTTTATTAATCTATCTTAATTGTCATTTCATTAGGTCAGATTGTTTACTTAGAGTAGCCTGATTGAACTGAATAAATCTGAAAGTCGCTCAAAGCACCCGTGTGTTGCTGTGCTTCAGAGGTGTTTTCCCACAAAATGAAGCTTGATCTTCAGAGGCTGAAATGACATAATTTGCTATGTAATAGACTGACTTACACCATAGCATTATTCAGGTACATGAGTTCTGCCTGGTTCAGGAAGAAGCTTTGTAGTCATGCCCATATTTGCTGTTTACTGTGTTCCCTTATTTGCTATGACTAGCTTATTTTTAAGCGTGTTGGGGTTTTTTTGTTGTTGTTTGGGTTTTTTGTTTGTTTTTTTCTTTTTTTTTTGGGGGGGTGGTCTTAAGTTATAAATGTGTAATTCAGTTGAAAATATCCTAGGTGATGCTTTTCTTTTGCTTACTAAGTAAGCTGATAAAACTAATTATTGAAAACAATGTGTAGTTAATCAATAGAACCAATTGCTTTTGGTCACCTTGATCTTCCATATTTAGGGCTCTATGTAAGAACCATTTTTTTATGCCTTGCTTCTATTTGCAGATTAGAAAAACAAAACAAAAACCCAACCAAATCTTTTAAAACTGTCATTTTGCTGCAATCTATCACATGGCCATGTTAGTTAGCTCAAGTTAATTGAACTTTAAATTCTAACAAGTTATTTAGTCATTAGCCTGAGATCAGGTGGCATTTAGCCTGGTCCTAGAAGATTGAAATGAGTCCTTGTTACACTTAATATCCTTACAATTTTTCTATTTGTTTAGATGACAAAAGTACCACGTGATTTGATGTGCTTTATAGCTTTGCAAGGGTAGTGGCTTGACCAGAACATGCTACGTAATTTCAATCCCATCTGCCAATCATGACTGGCAGTGTCAGTGGTTATAACCTCTCATCTGGGACATCCTCAGTCTGATGTCAATTGGCAAAGTAGAAGAATTCTTATCCAAAATGTTTTCCTTTGCAGAAAACATAGCGTTGTTGGCAGAAACAGCTCTGAGATTCCTAGAGTTAGTACAGCTGAAAAATCTGAATATGGAAAATGAACCAAATGGTGAAGAAATGGATGAAACATCTCACCCTAGTGATAACTATGACACAGGTAATGTGACTTCTACTTACTTTGCCTACTTATAATAGCAAATCATGGGCCAAAGCGCTGAGTTGGAGCTTAGCCTTCCTAGTAAGTAGGAAGAATGCTTTGCCTCAACCAGTATCAAAGCATGAGTGTTACAGCTTCATCAGAAACAGACCCCTCTATTCTGAACATAGTGATAGCAAAGAAGTATATAAATTAACACACTTTTCTTCTCTAAAAGTTCTCAGGTAGTTGACTGTGATGCTGGCTGCCTGGCTGCACATCCAGCTTCACTCACAGTCCTGTAAACAAGTCAGCTGAGGAAACATGGCTGTATTCCAGATACAGCTTCCCTTGAAGTGGCAGGCAGCTCTGGCTTTGGAAAACCTGTCAGATTCCAGCATAGGCATAGTGCTATATTTTTCAGTTCTCCTTTTTAATGTTCCAGTGCCTGGCAATTCCTGTCTGTCTCCTTGCCTGATGATGCTGAAGGTGTGGGTGCCACTGGGCAGTAATGGTGCTCCCTGTGCTGTTGCCACTGTAGTACAGAGAATTGGTTAAAATCCTAAGGATGGCTTCTCTTTTTCTTTCCCTTGGGAGGGAGGGATGGTGGTAAGTGACCTGTGTGTCATCTCCAGTGCTTTGTAGTGATGCACAGATTTCTGAAACAAGGCTGGGCAAGTCATCTAAACCAGGAAGAATTAGTGGTTAAAAATGGTAATTTCTCTTTTGGGCTAAGTAGATCAAGCTGTGTCTAATCATAATTAGTAGACATCCCCATACACCATTTGGTAGGGAAAAAGGCATGTTTCACTTACTGCTTAACTAGTTTCTGGATTATACTTTTAAAAACAAACCAACAAAACGAACTACCAAAAACAAACATAAAAAAATCTCCTTCAGATTCCTTCACTTAAAGCATGGGGTGCTCCAAATTGCTGAGGAGTGAGAGAGGAAGCCCCATGGTATGGGCTGTATTTCTAAAATACTGTCCTCTATTCTTCAGAAGAACTTGGATGGGAAAGTAGTAACACAAGGAAGAAAGACGTTTGAATAGCTCTATTCTTTTTACCCTTCTAGAAATTTGAGCCCAGAAGGCAACTTTCTCATGTGACTGACAGACAGAATCACAAAAGAAAGCAAATTAGCTGGTCTTTGACTGCAGGCAAATGGTAATCACCCATGTGATAGTGGAAATTTTTGTGTTGCTTTTTTAGAACTTCCCTTGTACAGCTTTCAGTAACAGCCAATGTGTTAACAATTCTGTTATTTCCATTTAATAGAAATACTTATTTAGTTGCATCTTTGAGTAGAAGCCACAGGCAAGGCCATCTTCAATTTTTTTTTCCTCAGTATCATTAGGTTAACTGCTGATATTTAATGGAACTGGAAGTACTCTTTCAGGTATTGTTTGTGTTTCCCTGTACCCTTAATGAAGCTGATCCATCTACCTATCTAAAAATACACTCTTGGTCTCTTGTCAGTTCACAAATTTTGAACTGATAGTCAAATAAACATATCAAACCAGAATTGCCTTGAAGCAAAGGCATTTTGTTTACTGTTGTAACATTGCTGCTGACTCATTCTGATACTTACTCATGTCTGCATTTCACCTATATATAGAGCTGGATCATCTTGGTTGAAGTTGTAATAAGTTTTAGAATACATTAATCTAGTAAGAATGTCTCTCATTTCTATACCCTTTGGCTTTGCCACCCCCTCATTCATGCTTAGTCTGACATCTTTGGGAAGGCAGTCCCTGGAACTGTTGAGGTTCTGTTGCAGTGCCCATCTTACTGCTGGGTGTTCTTCAGGTGCTCTCCAGGATGAGCTGTCAGGCTAACCCCTTTAGCAGCAGGTAGTACACATGCACGTTTTGTTTATTGCCAACCCAAATGTCCATCCTGCTGTCTCTTGTAGAGTTGCAAGCCCTGCATGAAATGGTCCAGCAGAAGGTTGTGACGTTGCTAAGTGACCCAGAGAATATTGTGAAACAAACACTGATGGAAAATGGAATAACACGTCTCTGTGTCTTTTTTGGACGTCAGAAAGCCAATGATGTTCTTCTGTCTCATATGATCACTTTCTTAAATGATAAGAATGACTGGCATCTGCGGGGAGCTTTCTTTGACAGCATTGTTGGTAAGTGTTTGGTTCCAGACAGGGTAGAGGGATAATAATGTAAATAAATAAGTCATATAAAAGTCCTTTCTTCTAAAGATTCCTGGAATTTATAGGAAAAGACTTAGCTGAATTATTGACTGTAACTGTTTCTTTAGGAAGTGAAGACAAAACAATGTGAATACAAATATATTTTTCTTTTAGTTCAAATATATAATACAAATGAGACTGAGGCATTTAAGTCTAGGCTTGATTAACATAAAAAATAAACTTTAAATGTGTTGGTTTGGTGGGTTTTTTTTAGTCTTTGCTAAAGCTACTAACTCAAAGCTAAATTATGACAAATAAATAGTAAGATTTCTGCAGCCTGTCTAGTAGATGCATCCCTTCACGTGTGTACGTGGTCCCATTACCTTCAGTAGATCTATCAAATGATGCAAGCTGTGCATTGGGATAGGCTAAAATTACAATTTGAAATTTTTTTAATGCCTTAAATTCTTAAAGATTCCTGTCTGTTCAGAAAACTTTAAAACAATTAAAAAAAATCTTACCAGTGATGACATCAGCTGTTGAATGTATCTAGATGTTCCATGTGTGTTGGAAATTATTCTACATGGCTGTTGCTGAGAGTCAGTGCTCAGGATCTGTGCGTCTAGAAAACTTCCCATTACAGTACCTGGGGGGGAAAAATGGTACTTCAGGTACATGGTAAGAAAACCAAACATGATCAAACTTCCATCAGGGCCATTAGGGCAAAAGTCAAGACAAGTAATCTATTTTTAACTCCTCCTCCTCCTCTCCCAGTATCTGTTCAAAACTTCCACAGAAAAATTCAGATAAACTTCAAAGTTTATATTTTTGTTTTACACTGTTTTACTGAAAGCTTTTACACATCTTTAAAGCTGAGCTCTCTAATTCATGCTGCAGTGTGTGCAGGCTGCTGGTGGGCAGGTGCTTTTCTGTCACAGTCTCACTGGGGGGATTCCTCTTGCCTTTGTTCTTTCTTGTAGCAACTGGTTGCAAAGCCCAGTATTAATACATGAGCAAGTATATTGATTATTACCTTATTAGAGTAACAGTGATTAAGGTACTTTAAGTTTAATCTCAGTTCTGATGGGGAGGCATGACATTTTCTGGTATTTCTCAATCCCAAATAACTGGGTTAGAAGCAGAGGCAGTTACAATCTATGGCATGTACTGTGTATGAAAATAGCAACAATGAGCCTGAGCAGTTCAATGAAAAACTGATTTCTTTCTCTTGAGAATGATCAGAGGACTGGCCCAGTTGTTTGTGGAAAGGAATGTTAGCTTGATGGAGGTAAAGCTAGAGGAAAGATCAGAAATCCAAGAAGGTCCATCTCCCTGACCGATGCCAGAGATTAACTATTTTAGTTGGGCTGTACCAGGTGGCAGTTTCATGTGGCCAGTGGCCAGTTTTTGCATGGGAAAGGAAGAATAGGAAAGCAGTTTCTTTTACTGTGATACACTTGATGTATTTTTGTCCTGCAGCTTCAATGGAATTACTTTCATTTTGCTTTTGATCTTGGTTTCTTTCTAAGATTTTGAAACACATTTTTAAAAATGAATTTATTTTTGAAACTAGGGTCAAGGTGGCTTCATGATGACAAATAATTTGAGACTAGTTAACTAAAAAGCAAATCTTGCAGCCATTTCAGGCTGTTCTAAAAGTTCCTTTTTGACTGTTAGTGATGTTTTCCTTTGTGGCTAAGTGTTTGTATGTTGTAGATTTTCCTTGCTGATAATTAGTCCAGTGTCCAGGTCAGTCTTGTCAGGATTCTGAGTAATACTCAAATGACAATCACTGCTCAGTTAAAAGACAAGTTCCAGCTAAGAGAACCTTTCCTTGTCAGCTTACTTGTCCTTTCCACACACAAATAAGGGCACTGCACCCCCACTCCTTAGAAGCACTACTGGTTTTGCTTCTCACTGTTTGCAGCTTCTGCTGACATCTGTGCCTGGCATGTGGAAGCACCTCTTCAGGCACAGGGACTTGCTTCTATCAAGCAGTTTCCAGAATATTGGTCTACTTTGAATGGAAAGCAGCTTCCTGTTTTTCTAATGACTAAATAATCTATTTTGAGATGTTTCTGTGGGATAGCAATTTTAAACTTTGGTGAGCAAAGCCAAGGAAGTGCTACTTAGGATTTTTATGTGTTCTTTCTGTGTTTCAGGTGTTGCTGCTTACGTTGGCTGGCAAAGCTCATCAATACTGAAACCTCTGCTTCAGCAAGGTCTCAGTGATGCTGAAGAATTTGTCATTTATAAAGCCCTCAATGCTCTTACTTGTATGTGCCAGTTGGGGCTGTTGCAAAAGCCCCATATTTATGAGTTTGCTTGTGATATCGGTAAGTTGGAGAACACCTTGTTGTCCTAGTTAAGAAATCTTAGTACTACATAAAGCTCTGCCATCAGCTGTCCAATATGCAAACCTACAGTACTGTTTTAGAATCTACACAAAACTGTGTTAATGAACTATTGCTGGTTGGACCATGTTAGTGATCGGAACTCTGAGATAACAATTTTGATGGGACAAATTGGATGCAGCTTTGATTTTATATAGGATAGCAGCAAACAATGCTTAGTCCAAAGACTTTCTTCTTTAAGGTCTTTCCTTGTTCTTCATGCCAGCCTCCTGTAAAGACACTCCTGGTTACTTCTGGAAGTTGACTGGGCACTTACCTTGCAAACTCAGATGTGAGGAAGGAGGGAATCCCATCCGTCAGGCAATATATGATCCTTCCTCATACTAACACCATAAAACCCATTTAACTCGACAGAACTTTGAATATGGAGTTGGTCTCTTATCAGGCTTATCAGTTTAATTTAGATATGCCCAAGATTTACCAGCTTTTTATGGAAATGAAAATACCAACTGATCTTTTGAGATGTAGTCTGCTTCTTCCTAATGTAGTGGCATTTTAATGCACTCAGAATTTGGGGCAGATGATCTGTGATTATATCTTACGACTAGATACAGCCCCTTGAATATAACTGCTTAAAAACCACATCAGTGAGATGGGCTTTCTGAGTCTGATAATTTTATAATATGAGTACTTACTACACATGGAAGAGAGGTGAAGAAGGAAGAAATAAAGTATTTACTTAAAAAGGGGGAAAAGATCACTGGTGTTAGGATTCTCCACAATTGTCCAAGATAAGGTTAAGATTTTTTTTTTTTTTAATTTGTCTCATTTGCAAATCTGGAGTTGACAGTTAGGGATTGGAATGAGTAAATAGGAAAAATAGGGGGTTTGGCAACAGCCATGAAACTGAGCAGCACGGGCACAGTGAAGTCAATGTAATAATGTTCTCAGTATGAGTGTTTTAACCTTGGTGCTCTGCAAGAGGGAAGGCTCAGTTTGGGGGAGGTTCTAGGGAAAGGAAATGACATCACATGCTGTTATATACAGGATAATTCCCTCTCTTTCATATGAGTGATATATTTTAACAGCCTAATTTTCTTTCAGCACCTTTCCTGTGTCATCCTAATCTGTGGATACGTTACGGTGCAGTCGGGTTTATCACTGTGGTAGCACAGTATTTGAATATTGCTGATGTCTACTGCAAGCTAATGCCATACCTCCATCCTTTTATCACACAACCAATAATACAGGTAATACTTTAAATAATGTGAATATATCTTCACTAGTCATAATTCTTAAGTCTGACTTTGTCATGCTCGTGGCTATAAGAATATTAGGTTTGGTTTATTTTTTCAGTTAAGGTTAGAGATGATACAGTATTTCTGATCTCTGCTGGCAGACATTGACCAAATGGCCAGTGCCTTCCATGTTTGCAAGTCTGTTGTCTCAACATTTGTTGCAAATTGCTGAACATTTTACAAAGTCTACAATCAACAGGTATGTCCTTGGTCCAAGTCCTTCTCTGTCTTGTTCACAATCAAACTCTTGCAATACTGTGCTAGTTTATAGGAGTCTTAAAAGGCTGTGAAACAAGGGTTTCTATGTTCTGTTCTTTCATCTACAAAACTGAGTATTCCAGCTATGCCCAGCTAACACATGTGACTGTGGACCTGACCCTCTGAACACATGATGAGTCTGTTAGGTAGCAGTTCCCACGTTTAGGATTTCAGCAGCAGCACGTCTGTGCTTTGCCAAGGATAAGGGCAGGTGCTCAGTGTGAGTTGTGTCGTTCCACAGCAGCGCGGCTCTAGGAATGACCTGTGTGATGCTGGTAGTATGATCACGTAGGCATCTTCACACACAACTTTAGGACCTGTAGAATGCATCTCTCAGGTGTTTAAGTAGCTAAGGAACAGTTGCAGTACTTACATTGAAAGCGCATCAGGTTTTAACATTTTCTTGTAAACCATTCAGGTGGTAACCACTGAAGTACTTTTTGTTTCCATCTCCCTAGACACCTTGTGCTGTGCTTTAGGCATTGATAGATAAATTTTGCTCTTATTAATTTCCTGCTTCACTGTAGTATATAGATCTTTTCTTTGCTATGCAACACTAAATATAGCAAGCAAGTAGGGGGTAGCATTGAGTTGGACTGTTGTAAAGCAGTCCTCACTTTGGACTCATTCTGAAGCTTCACACAGGCAGTCAGCGATGACAAGCACATTATATAAATGAGGTCTTCTGACACTGTTGTGGTGGGAGAATTGCAGTCTCAACCCCACCATCTCCCATTAATTTTGAGTATTCTAACTTTTATACAAGCATTTATGTCATAATTTGGGGCCCAATTAGGTTTGGCCATTTAACTGTGTGACTGTAACTTGGTGCCTATTCCATGAACGCTGCTTGCCCCCCACCATCTTGAGACATACTCTTAAACCAGCAGAGATCAAGTACTGAAATAAAAATGTAAACTCTAAGGAATGTTGGGGCTGCAAGTAACCTGGACTGTATACAAGACTTTTTGTCCAGGCAGGTTCCCTGGACACAAACAGACATCAATTCGCCACCTGGGAAACTCAAAAATTGTTTTGGTTTGGGTTGGGTTTTTTTGTGGTGGGTTTTATTTGTGTGTGTGTTTGTGGTTTTGGTTTGTTTTGGGTTTGTTTTGGTTTTGTTTGGTGTTTTTTTGTTTTGCTTTAATAGTAACAAACAATCTTTATAAAGACAGCCCCAGTTAATGATTCCAAATTATGCCTTAACTCTCATCGGTTTCTTATGAATGTTTACTAATATCCCAATGTGCTTTCAAATATTACTTAATTACATGCCTGTGCATCCTTATTACTTTGTGTACACAGGAGGAAACTCAGTAATCTGACTGACACGAGGGAAGAGCTCTTCTAGTTGGTATTTTTACAGGGTAAATATAGGATGAAGACAGAGTTTGAAATACCATTGTGCTGTAGTAGAATTTTTAATCCCATCTATGAATGCCAAGTTCTGAGACTGCTGAGAGAAGAGGGAAAGAGAATGGAGAAAATCTAATATGACCAACACAGGGAAAGATATTATTTTCTCTAAAGGAGATATGCTGAATCTGGATTATTGTCACAGTCTTGCAATAATTAAGTCCTACATGACTTCTTTTTGTTACTGTAAGTTTGAAATAATCTCTTCAGGACTGAGCTGTAAAATGGTCTTTAAAACTTGCCTTCAGAGGAAAAGATTGATTTTTCTATTAATACTTGCACTTCTCCAGTTACTGACTTTCAAGCTAGGAACAAAAAATGCAAACCTTGTAGACATGAGATGACAGCATTTAGTGCTAGATTTCCCTGTGTTTATATTGTCCTTGACTGGCCTCTCTTTTTTGAATTGCAGATAGATAAAGAAATAGTCCTGTTAAGTGTACTTAAAGAGCCTGTCAGCCGTTCCATATTTGATTATGTCTTAAGATCAAAGGATATCACGAGCCTCTTCCGACACCTGCAAATGCGTCAGAAGAAGAGGAATGGTGCTCTCCCTGACTGCCCCCCTCCAGAGGACCCTGCCATCGCACAGCTGCTGAAGAAGCTGCTTTCACAAGTGATTGTTTTTCATTTGTACTTGGAAAGTCAGGCTTGAAATTCTTGGGTTCTGTATATACAGTCTTCACAGACCCTAACCTTGCAGTTGCTGCTTTTAGGGACTCCCAGTCTGAGGTTCTGATCCTGCAAACCATTGTCTTCAGTGCATTTCATATGTAGGACAAAGAGTTCAAAAGTAAGGAAGATTCTGAAGAGATCTGCCAGATATAGGGCATCCTTACGTTTGGATTGCCCAAATACATCCTCTTTTAAAGACTTCAGCTGCATGTCTCAATTTCTGACACATCTGTGAGGATGTCAGTGTTACAGAATACGTGCTGTGTGTTGTGTTGGAGAGAAGCATTTGTTCAAGAGACAGGCAAGTCACAGTGCAAAAACTACAGAAAGGGAGCTGGGAAGTGTTGAGGCTTATATGTGAAGAGGGGAGCTCTGTGAATCACCCCCTCAAAGCAGTGAGAAGTGGGAAGAGGAAGGACCGCAGCTGAGGGAATGTGTCTTGTTTGGGTGTTTTTCTCCTGGTTTTTCCCCTCTGGCTTGTGGGCCTAGCTGGCAATGAAAGATTGCACCAGACTGCAATCCAATATTAAATGCTGTTCTGCCCTTTCACTATTCCTAGCTCTGTTCTGAAGGAAGAAAGTTACTCTTGTACTACAGCAATTTACCTCCAGACTTGTGTGAGTGGTAGGCTGATGTCTCTGATTCTGGGGATGTGCGCTCTCGTTCCTCTGCTGAGACAGTTATTAATCTTACTGCTGCTTACATCTTCATGCCCTGATGCATGTTCTTGTTCAGAAGTAAATAATATTTTCTTTTCTTCTGTAGGGAATGACTGAGGAAGAAGAAGACAAACTCTTAGCACTGAAAGACTTTATGTTAAAATCAAATAAAGCTAAAGCCAATATAGTGGATCAGAGCCATCTGCATGACAGCAGTCAGAAAGGAGTGATTGACTTGTCAGCTCTGGGAATAACTGGGAGACAAGTGGATCTTGTTAAAACAAAGCAGGAGCCTGATGACAAACGTGGTTGGTATATTTTGTGGTCTGTATAGATGAAGTATAGCCTTTCTTTCAAGATCAGAGAATTCAGTCTTTGATTTACTCAGCAAGTGTTCTCAGTTACTCAGCCTACACAACTATCACCACCCTCACGGAGCTTGCAATAACGAAGTTACTGCTGCTGTTTGAAATGTGAGCTGCTGGAATGCTCCTGGATCAGTGAATGATGGGGATATTTTGCCTCTGAGAGTACTTACTTAGAGAGTTTGACTGCACTTGCAGTAGCAATACACACAGGTTGTTTAGCCGATGGTGACAAACGGGACTTTAGTAACCCCTGGTAAATTATGAAGGCCATGTTCCTACTATCTCTGTTTCCTCTCAAGAAGTGCTGTGCCTCTTAATGTGAAAATCCAGGATGTTTTCCTGAGGTAGCCTGGAGGAAATGGAGTCCTAGATGTGGTGCTGAGACAGGTTGGCACTGAGGAGTGCCAGCTGTTGCTCACCCACCAAGAACATGCTTTTTAACCTTAGGATTCTTCAGCTGCTCATCCACCCCATTTTACTTTGTTGCCTGCTCTTCTTTCAGCTTGAAAAACCTCTTTTATTTCCCCATTCAGCTTTGAAATCCACTTATTGCTAACTCTCTTCCAGCTCTCTGCATACTCAAAATTCTTCTCTTCCTGACAGTGAGCTTCCTCTTTGCTCTGTCAAGCTTGTAAGGTCCTCCTCTGGACACCACTGATAGGTTCTGTGTTTTCAGATGTGCAAATACAGAAACAGCTGCAAACCAGGTAGCTATTGCCATCTTATTCACAGAATTAAGATGCTAGTCTGCAAATCTTCTGCACATCATTTTAAAGGAAACTATTTAAGTACAGGATTTTTCAGGTTTTTTGCATCCTGTGGAGTCTGGAGTGTTCAGGATTTAAAAGTTAGAATATGAAGTCTGTTTTTAAACTGTTTGACTCACATGCAGAACTGTTACCTGCAAAGCCTTACATCTTTAATTTTCACTGTCTTTGCCCAAATTTAATTTCTCCTGTGTTTTCATTTAGCTTTCTATATTTTTTACAGTTTTAAGTTACTCCATAAGGATGCTGTAAATAAATTAATTTCCTATTTACAGATAACATTCTTGAATCTACAGGTGATGTGATTGTGATGGAGAAGTGATTGTATTTGATACTGACAATGATTTGTGTACTGTGCCATGAAAAATGTATCCGTGTCTCATGCCAGTAATGGAGGAACTTTCTTAAGAAAAAAATATCATATGGACTCCAATCCTGCAGCCTTCTAGATGCAAAATTTCTCTATCCTGAAATGATTGATTGCATGAGTCAACTGTAGGATTAAGAAGGTGGTAAACAGAGCACGTGCCATGTCTGGTCTGTTTGCCTCATAAATCCCTGTCAGCTGGCTTAAATAACCTAGCAGGAGTTTTTCTCCATGAAATAATAAATTGGCATGTAAACACTGGACTCACATGTAGTCTGAAAGCAGTGACCAGCCTGAGTGAATGTTGTCGCAATTATGGGGTTTTTTTTCTCTTCCTCCCAATTGCTTATAGCTAGAAAACATGTAAAGCAAGATTCAAATGTAAATGAAGAGTGGAAAAGCATGTTTGGGTCCCTGGAACCAACTAACATCTCCCAGCCAGTACCCAAAGGACATGGGCAAACTACTGATCCTGAAGCTATTCAGACTGGGAAACCACTTCGTTCAGAGTCCTCAGCTGGCATTTGTGCCACTTTGTCATCCTCCCCACAGGTACTGCTGAAAAACACTTCTCTTCGCATCTTAAACTGAAATGATTCAATTGTTTTAAAGCCAAGGGAGACAACAGGGATGTGGTGCTCTTGTTTTACTTGGAGGTTATTTTACACTGGTGCTATTCCTTGGCATCTTCTCCAGCACAGTAGCTGACTTTGAAGTTCTTATTTTTAAGAATAAGGATTGAGGGACAATGGAAGTAAGTTTAGTCACTTGAAGAGCTTCACTAACAAATAGATGCTTTGCCTGCAGAGATGGGGCTTTGTGGATTAGGCAGTTATTAGGTAAGCTGTTCTGGCAGGGAAGACTCTTCCTCAAATTGCATGCCCTGGGATGTGTTGTGAGGAAGAGAAGAGATGTCGTGATTTAACTTGGAACCAGAGTGTCCCTTCATAGCTGCATTTAGACATCCTGTACCTGTAATACTTAGCAGTGGCTAGAAAGATGGGCTGGAGCCCTGTAGGTTGTGGAGGCATCTCTTGACACTGTTTTCTATTTGGTTCCTAGTTGGAGATTAACTTCTAGCTTCAAATGAGTATCCAGGCTGATCTAAGAGGGAAACACTTTATGCTTCTATTTTTAAAGTGCAGTATAAACAACTAATTGTTTGAGAACGAACCTGGAATTCTGTCGGTCTTGAAAGCAGTAGCTGCTTCTGTAATAATCACACTGAGAGGTGTGCACAGCATGTTACAGTTCCTGCAAATAGAATATGGAACGGCCTGAGCAAACAGGGCAGAGTAAGTGAATGGTTAAGCTTTCATATAAATAATGATTTTCACTATTTTTTTTTTAATGCAAGCATGAGGTTGTTTTTTTAGTGCTAATTTTTTGCTAATTGATTCAATAAAAAAAGATGTTTCCATTTTTCCTCAGTGTGACCCAGCAATCTTAAGAGCAGGGTTTACCTGTGTGCAGAATGTAAGGCATGTATTTTTAAGAGCTCATCTCTCGCAGGCATCCGATGGAGCAGTTGCTCAGCCCAGGAAGCTGACCATGCCAGTTCTGAGCAGTACAGCGGCCCCGTCTGCACACCAGTTACGCATCACCACCTGCAAAACCGAGCTGCAGCAGCTGATCCAGCAGAAGCGAGAACAGTGTAATGCAGAGAGACTTGCCAAGCAGATGATGGAGAATGCTGAGTGGGAGAGCAAGCCCCCACCTCCAGGTGAACCACAGAGCACCGGGGTTATATAAAATTAAAAACAAAATAATATGTATATATATATATAATTCGGGTCAGAACATCATCATCTCAAGGGAAAAAATGCAAAACATGAGGAAAAGAGGAAATGGTTAGTTCAGGAAATGTGCCTAGTGTGCAGAACACCTACATGGCAAAATGCACACGTGACCTAGGGAGGAGGGTCTGGACCTAGACCGTTCCCTCGGCAGTGACCGTTGCCCACCGCAGGTGCGAAGCACGGCTTGTTCTGGGCACTCTGTTCCCGTGAGTTTTCTGAAGCAGATTGTTTGTAACCAGGTATATGGCAGGTAACTTGCCACCCTGTAACAGAGGGAGGAACACTGTGCTGGGAGGTGAGAAATGGCTCCAGATTTCCAGCTGTCCTCTGGGCATTGTACCCTCCTGGCCAGATTTTTCTTACCCAGCAGCACCGTACTGGGGTGGGCTATTTGAGCTGCCCTTGTATACAGAGGAGCCTGTCCCCACCAGCAGTGGGGACAGTGACACAGTGCACAGCCACAAAGAGAAGATATGTATTCTTACACAACACTGCTGCTTGCAGAGGGCAAGGAGAGACATTTTTACTTCTTGTTTCTCCCTGGTAGCAACACCCAGGTTTTGCTGATGGGGCTCTGACAGCCACTTAGGGAGAAAACATAAAATTGTAAATTGCAGCCATCTTCCTATGGCCACAACTTCAATTTTGAAGGTCCAGATTAAGATTGGAGGATTTATTCAGATCAGTCCTCCATGTTTTCTACTGGTGTTCATTGTGTGCTTGTTGCTGGGTATCCCATATGGAGATTTCTGACTGGCCTCTACTAATGGGAATTCGTGTGCTTAGGCTTCAGATGTTGAGAGCAGAGTCTGTACCAACTGGGCTTGCAGTGACCAGCACAGGGATGCTAAAGTCTTGGTAAATCCAGCATTAAATGCACACACTTGGGCACATACAGCTACCGTGTCAATTTAAGGGAAGTAGTAGTAGATCATCAGGAAAGTGATCCAACCAGATAGCATCTGAACACAGCTAGCCTTGACTGAGACTTGCTAAGCCATGTGGCCATCTTCTGAATTGAGTTTACAACCTATGAAATACCAATTCCCAGTACAAGCAGCTGACCTGCTCTGCCACACGAGTAAGTGCCAGAAAAATGCTCATATTTAAAGTATGCATCTTATTCTGAAATTTGCTGTGGTCTGTCCTTCACTATTTTCACATAAAGTTAATCTTTTACTAAAGTAGATGCTTGATAGCAGTGCAGCCAGATACTTCTGTGTTCTTATTTCAAAGGAGAAAACACCATGCAAATGTTGGCAATAGTTATTTTGTGGCAGCTCAGCTCCTCAAGTTCTTTTTGAAGGACTGGGGTAAATCTTCCATGGGATTTAGAAGAGCTGTTACTTGATTTTACTGGGTATGTAAAGCTGACAGTGTAGCATGTAGTGCAACACTGAGATTTTCCAGACAATGCAGGAACTTCAGTCTGTTCCAATGTGTTGCTCATGATGTGTGTTTGGGGTGCTTATGGGATTGGATTTGCAGCCCATCAGTCTGCGTGCTGGTAGCAGAACTGTGCACTGGTATCTCTACAAATCTGTGCAGAAGGGCTCTTTGTAACTTCACTGAATATACAGGGAACCCACCTGAAAGAAACCTCGTACCCAGATCTGCCAACAGGGTTCAGTTTAGAATTGAGCAAATAGGCTTCTACCTTTAAAGTGCTTTAGCTCTGTGTTTTCAGTGCCTTCTGTGCTTTGCAGGTGTAACAACTCTATCCCAATACAGCTGTTGGTGAATGGGGTCAGGGAGGTCATGTTCCAAATTAGGTTATGAAGTCAGCACCAAATGTTACAGTTTTGTTCCCCACCCCCCAGGATGGCGTCCCAAAGGATTGTTGGTAGCTCACCTTCATGAACACAAGTCTGCGGTGAACCGCATTCGGGTCTCCGATGAACACTCCATCTTTGCCACCTGCTCAAATGATGGCACAGTGAAAATCTGGAACAGCCAAAAAATGGAAGGAAAAACCACTACAACCAGGTAGCTTTAAAACTCGTGGGATTTGGGGATTGCTGGTTTAGAGTGCAAAATGAAGTAGAGTGGGTAGAAAGATATGAATCACTTGTTGGATGTGCTGGAGATACCAGTCATGGAATACACTGGTGTTCCTCTTGGCATGCAGCTGTAAAATATTAGGTTGCTGTTTCAATTAGTCAATAAAAGAAAAAATATTGCTTGCAAAGGGACTGCCTTGCAGTTAGAGTAATTACAGGCTTTTTGATTTAATTTCTATACATAAATATATTCTGGTGCTGCTGTTTAAAGCCATCGGAGTGTTTTTGGAACAAAGCTTTATGCTCGACTGTCTGCCCGCTGACATTTGAGGCAGGAAAGCTGTATTGCGAGCTGGCACGCAGGCAGTGTGGTATGCTCTGCTGCTGTGATACAGAGCTGGGTTAGGCTTCTGTTTTACTGGTGGACAGATGTGTGCTGCTGCAGTTGGGGACTGCCATAACCTGGAAGCTCAAAGATGGAGAGTTAAGCTTGCAGAGGCAACACAGGCTTTGCTGCTTTCTCATTTTGGAACACTTAGAAGATGTTATTTTCAGAGCTCTCCCAAGAGCCATTGGTTTGTGTTTGAGAGAAGTAATTTTGATCTTCTTTTTATTTTTTTTTTAAAGTGCCACAAAAACATTGCTGTTTGTTTGTTTTTGGTGTCTCTGTACGGTCTAGATCAATTCTGACATACTCCCGGATTGGAGGACATGTGAAGACACTTACATTCTGCCAAGGCTCACATTACTTGGCTATAGCTTCGGATAACGGTGCCATCCAGCTTCTTAGTATTGAAACTTCAAAGCTCCCTAAATCTCCTAAAATTCATCCAATACAAAGCAGGTATGTACTTAGAGAAGTTAAATCTCACTGTAGAGCTCAAGCTATTACTCGACTAGATCCCTTGATTTGCTCTCAGCTTTGTGCTGTCTGAGCCTTCATAGAATCATCAAGGTTGGAAAAGATCTTTAAGATCGAGTCCAACCATTAACCCTTCTCTACCAAGTCCACCACTAGGCCATATCCCCAAGCACCGCATCTCTACAGCTTTTAAACACATCCAGGGATGGTGACTCAACCACCTCCCTAGGCAGCCTGTTCCAATGCCTGACAACCCTTTCAGTGAAAGAAGTTTTTCCTAATGTCCAGTCTAAGCCTCCCCTGGTGCAGCTTGAGGCCATTCCCTTGTGTTCTGTCACTAGTTACATGTAGGAAGAGACCAGCACCTACCTCTCTACGACCTCCTTTCAGGTAGTTGTAGAGAGTAATTAGGTCTCCCCTCAGCCTCCTTTTCTTCAGATTAAATAGCTCCAGTTCCCTCAGCCACTCCTCATTAGACTTGTTTTCCAGGGCCTTCACCAGCTTAGTTGCTCTCCTCTGGACCCGCTCCAGCACCTCAATGTCTTTCTTGTATTGAGGTGCCCAAAACTGAATGCAGCACTCAAGGTGTCATCTCACCAGTGCCAAGTACAGAGGGACAGTCACCTCCCTGGTCCTGCTGGCCACACTATTTCTAATACAGGGCAGGATGCCATTGGCCTTCTTGGCTACCTGGGCAC
>WTSP01021495.1:0-22409 GCA_025331215.1 Actenoides lindsayi | reverse complement strand
AAGGACCCGCGGTGCCCAGGTACGTACCTTTGCCCGCAGCCCCAGGAGGAGGAGGAGGAGGAGGGAGCACGCCGCCGCGGCTGCCCGCCGGGGCGCACGCATGCCGCCGCCGCGCTGCCCGCCCGCCTGCCTGCCTGCAGGCCGCCGCCGCCGCTCGCTCCGGGACGGGGAGGGCCAGGAGGGGAGGAGGAGGAGGAGGAGGAGGCGCCGCCGCTGCTGCCCTCCGCCGCCGCCGCCCCGCTCTAATATACCGCGCCGGCCGCGGTGCGCACCCGCGCCGAACAACGCCGCTTTTCAACCGCTTTTCAATAGCGCTCCGGTCTTCAATGCAAAGCAGCCCAGCCTCCTTTTATTCTCCTTATTCTCTCGCCTCCCTCTTTTCTTTCTCTTTTCTTCTCTCTCTCTCGCTTTTTTTTGTTTTATTATTATTGCGATTATTATGCCGATCCTTTTATTTCTTTCAGGTCGCGGGCCACCACGCGGTGGAGGCGCGGCGAGACCCCCGCCCCCCCGAGACACACACACACACACGCACACACACGCACGCACGCACACACATACAGCACACACACCGCCCGGGAGCCGGCCGCCCGTCTGGGAACCCCGCCGCCGCTCGGCTTCATCTAGCCCACGGCGGCAGGCGGGGAGGCCGCCCGCCCGCGCATGCGTCCATCCATATGCATGAGGGGTGGAAGGAGGAGGGAAGGAGGGAGGGGAATAGCAGGAGAAGGGGAAGGCAGGTACCGGTGCGAGAGGAGGAGACAGAGAAATGGGTGCAGAGAGGAGAGGAAGGTGTTAGCGGGCGGTGGCTGCTCCTCCTCCTCAGGCTGATGGCGAGCCCTCGCCCCAGGCTTCCCCAAGGGTAGCAGCCCGCTGCGCCGTTCTACCTCCCTGGGGAAGCCCCGCTCCGCAGGTGCCTCCCGGGCTACCTGGAGCAGCGTTGCCTGCCGCGGTCTCGCTGAGGCGACCTAGGAAAAGCGGGCGGGCGGCCGCGTTCCCTCAGCAGCGGAGGCAGCGCCGCGCGGGGGAGAGGGATTTTCCCGCCCACCGCTCGCTAACGGGCTGTGCGGCTCCTCCCCGCCCGGGAGCGGAGCGGAGCGAGGGTCGGAGCCCTTTACTCCTCGGGGCTGGTAGAAGAAAATAAATAAATAAATAAATGAAACCTCGGGGGTCGCTTTTGCAGTGAAAACTTTCCCTGATCTCGGCCGGCGGCAGCCGCACGCCTTCCTTCCCCCGCGTTACCTGCGCAGCCCAGCCGTTACAGGGCTGGGGGGCGCGCGCCCGCTGTCGGCGCGCCCGCTGGGGAGCCGCTGAGGGAGCGGCGGGGCCGTAGGGTGACGGCGCTCCCCGGGAGCAGGTTGCCGCACTCCCGAAGGGAAAAAAAGGGGACGGACGTGCCGGTCCCTGAGGTGGTGGCCGCTGCTCTGGCTAAGCGGCTCTCCTTGACGGAAGCGGAGGTGGCAGTCGCCACCGTGGGACCGCGCAGCGCCATCGATCTCCCGTGATTGAGGAGGGAAAGAGCTGGAAGCGGGGAACATCTCGCAGCTATAGTTCCAGGCTGATTAATCCGGGAGGGCGACGCTGGCTGAATATAGAGGCTCCCTCAGGCTTGCCTTCTCCCGGTGCCGGAGGTGCACGTCCCGGCTGCCCAGCTTCCAAATGCGTGTGGGGGTTTGTCAGCCTCGTCCTTTCTAGAGCACGGTCCGTATACGCTTAGCTAGGTGCTACCTGTGGGACGCTTTGCCACAGGGCGCTGGGAAGCCCAGCGGTTTGCATAGTAGCAAAAACTGATCAGACTGGCTCCCAGAGGAAAAAACCACACATCAAAGGGCATCGAACAACAACAACAACAACAATTCTTCCTGAGGCACTGGAGACAGGAACCTGGCCTACATGCCGTTTGGTCTGACCCAGAACAGCTATTCTGATGTCCGTATCTCCTATTCCACCCCGATCTAATGCAGTAGACGTGTGAATATTTCATACACCAGAGTCAGTGGTATAAAGGAAAACAAGATTTCTGACCTAATTTTTTTATCCTTTGTGGTCATTTCATATGGCAAAAGCAAAGTGCATGCTTGTTCTTGGCTGTGGTGAGGTCTGTCCTGTTACGGAGTGCCTAAGGCTGTGAAGCTGGTTGTATTTGTGCCCCTAACCCTAGAACTATGCTCATACATTCATCAGACTCTTGCAGATCACTTTCCATTTGTGAGTTCAAAACTTGGATTACATACCAGCGGTTCTGGCGTGCCTGTGGGGTGCGCAGATGCCAAAATACCCCTTCCAGCCTCATTTGGCCTGGAAGTTCTGACAGTACCCGTTGTTGCTTGCTTAGAGTCGTTAACTTTTCTTAGGCTGGTGAACCTTCATGTTTTATCCACAAAACAGCTGCAGTTTGGTGATACAAGAACCAGTGCCTCTTCTTTTTCTCAGCGGGTGTTGGTTAGCTTCCACAGCCTACTTAAATATCACTCATTCCCGAGTGCCACACATGTGCTCCTCTGGGCCTTTAAATACTCTGCTGCTTGCTGGTATGCTCTGTACCTTTAGGGCAGGTCTGGAGTTGGCCTTTCTGTAGAAGGTTACTCCACCCGTTTGACTCCAGTGCTTAGGAAATCCAGAGTTCTGGTTCCCACAGTTCTTGTGACTCAGCAGTGTAGCTGCCCTTGAACAGAATTACTTGTTCAACAACTTCAAATGCTTTGCAAGCACTAATGGATTAAGTCTTACAATGCATGGAGATGCAGAGTATTACTGATAGATAAACCAAGGCAGAATGCAAGTCATGTGCAGAAGCACCTTTCAAACCTTCTCCCTCCCAGCCCCAAACCAAATTCTGACCTCATGGAAGTCAGGACTAAAATCCCCTTAACTTATTAAGGCCAGAATTTTACCCTTGCAGTCCTATCTCTTGCTTTTCTTCACTGAGCTCTCAAGGCCAGATCTTTAGCCCAGCAGCAGTGAAAACCAATTGAGCATGGTGCATTATGCAGCCCGAGGATCTTTTCAAGATGCCCATTTCACTGCATATACAGCCATGTACAAATGGTTGCATGTGCACAGGTGGCCTGAATTGTGGTTGCTTTGAGTAGTCTGAGACTGGTGCATGTAAAATTCCTGCTCCGTTGCTCTGTTTGCATTATGTCAGTGTCTCATGAGGTGTGGGGCTGACATGTCTTCCTCTGAAGCTGCTGAGAAACTTTTCAATGTCTGGCATTTAGCTTTACATTGCATAAAGTTACTTTGTGCTAATCTTCCTATTCTGACATGATTAGGCTATGTCCACATTAGAAGCCGTTATAAATATCTAGTATGCCAAGGTCCAGTGTTACAGTGTACTGTGGGCTTTTGGGCCTACAGAGTTGGATGTCACTTCATGGAAGCCACCGGAAGAATGCCCAGGGCTTCAGTAGAACAAGGATGACAGCCTTTAGAGGGAGTGCCTGGCTTACAAGGGTCAGGTGTCTTGAAGTCAATTCTTTGTGGTAGGAAAGTTGTAATTTCCTTTTAAAAGTCTGTGACTCATTGAATCATGGCTGTGAACAATCCCACAGGATTTCCTTAGATTTGTGATACCTGAAGGTAAGCTTGGAATGGCACCCCTGGAAAAATTCTTCGTTCAGGGACCTGATCCATCTCATTTTCAAGTCAGTGAGTAAACTTTTGTTTACTACTGTAATGAAGTTCAAAATGGTTGCATAACTGTATGGGCCTGATCCTGCGTAAACTTTCAGTAAAGCAGTAGAAAGGGTTACCAGAAAAGAATCTGTTGAAATGTGGGATCTGCAGTCATTAAGAATTCATAAACTTTGATGACATCATTTCACAGCAAATGAAGAGGCTAGAGGAGGCCTTTGTTTCTCTGTTTTTTATGAAAGTAGTTTTAGCCACCCTCTAAAATTTATTGGCTGCAGTTTTAGATCTAATTCTGGACAAACTGAAAGAGTGAAAATTTCATCCATTTGGGTGATCTTTTGTCTAGGAATTGCAGGGAGAAGAAGGTATCACTACAGTCAATCATGGATGAGTGAGCTTTTAGATAAGGCCTTTCCTATAATACACCCATAACACTTCATCTTCCTCTTGCTGTACTGGAACTGACCTCCCCACTTGGGTGAGTGTTGTGGAGGCAGAGATAGGGACTGTGCTGTGCTGCTTGGCTGACTGACATTTCAGAGCAACACATTCCAACAGATGAACCCATTTGCACAGTTGAGTGATCTAAACTTAGAAAGCTAATTTCTCTAATTACAAAGTGAGACTGAACTCCTGTAAACCTTTTCATCACCTGAGTGGAATGGGAATTGCGCTTCCATAATCATTTAATGTTCAGAAACTAATTAGAAAGTGTTTTGTGGAGAGGCCACACCCCACGTTAGACTATTTCACAAGTGCATCAGGAGAGAAAACCTCCTCTGTTGAGAAAGTTGAGCAAGTGGCAGAGGTTAGGAGAAAGAGTACTGTTTACCAGACACTGCCTACTTCCATAAAAGCTTTAGCTGTTCAGAGCCAAGCAATTCCTTAAAGCTGTATCTCCAGGCAAGCTTTCCAAACGTGCCAGAAGATTTTGAAGAAGATGCTCAAGTGACCAGGGACTCAGTTTGCTGCTACAAATACTTTGCTCTTTCCCTAGCGTACGTTGCTTGAGAGAATGAAAACTTCAAAGCCCTGTTGTGTGTATTGTGCATGGGTGTTTTGTGACTTTGAAATTCTCACCTTAGTTTTTCTGTCGATAACTCCCTGGAATTAAAATGAGGCACTAAATCTCAGAGGATACTCTGAGAACAATAAAAAATAAAGACTACGAAGTACACAAAAATGACTGTAATGAGAACCAGTAAAGTCCCTGAAAGTTGTAGAGCCAAAAAAATACGTCTATTGTAGAGCCTTTTAAGTTTTATCCATCTGTAATTAACTGTATCCATAACATTATTACTTTCTGTCACCGCTTAAAATTAAGACCTTACCCCATTGCAGAGAAGAGTACTTTCTCCTTCAGTTTCCTTTATTTATATGCATATAAATCCTGCTTTCTGGTTGTTCCTCTGTTAACCCTTCGAGGATCGGATGCCTCCATGTTAACCTGTGAACCCAATTGCTTTGTCCTTCAGTTATCCTCCCCAGTGGTGGGATTCCTATACAGCAGTGATTTGATCTCAAATTCCTGCTTTCTGAAAACAGCGGAGAGCTAAGACTGCAGGTTTAGGTCTGAGTAGGGGTACAGCTTATCAAGCTAGAGAAGCTTCCAGTAGGTGCAAAGACTATGACACTGAGCAGTGCTGGCACATCTGTCACAGACAAGATGACACTTTCATTTGATAAGCAGTAACCTTAGCTATTCTTGTCAGTCGTGGAAAAGGCTGCACTGAAACCTAGGCTGAGCCCTGTCTCCGATAAACAATAGACACCTTTACGACAGCTCCAGGTCTCTAGTAGGGTTTTCCTCACAGCTTTCTGCAAGGGTACTTCTTTTAGCCAGTTTTATGGCGTAAGTGCTCAGATCATGTTTCACATTCTTGTTATGAAAACATAAAAACGTCTGAAGTTTTCATGTAGCTTTTTTTCTTTTCATTGTTAAATGCATGTGATAGCATATGTTCACTATGTTCTCAATGACAAACTATCCTAAGGGTGAAGTATACAGGGGTGTCATTTAGCTAAGGGAATGACTGAAAAGAGAGCTGTGGTTAGCACATTAAAATTTGGGTGTTCAGTATATGTACTTGCTGGCCACTATTCCATGGCTGATCTTGATCGTGGCATTGAGTGTACTTAGTCCCCTATGGGGGATATGAAGGGAGTTACTTCATTTGGCATGAAGACACATTTAGAGGAGTTAGGATTACTAAGATACAGATTCAGCCCAAAATATAAGTATGTCTAAATCAAGGAGCGAAAAACTTCAAATTTGGAATGTGCTTAAGTAATTTCCTGGAATGGCCAGTTGAGCCTCAAAGTTGGGTGGGTGGGAGTGACCCTGCTGATCTATAGGGGAAATGTTTCTCCAGGGAGCTAGGGGTATATACAATGTCACAGTGGCCTGTGTTTCTGCAGCCCCTTGTCACTGCCTGCTCTGTGGCAGAAGGAACCTTTTTGTATCAGCTGAATATTTTTAGATAAACCACAGGCCCCAGAGAGTGGCTAGCATCCTTGGTGGTACAGATAAAGACAAGGCCCTAAGCAAAGGAGCTAAATATGGCTTATCTCTGTGTCCATCCTTTACACAGGAATTAAAAAAAACCCAAAACGCCTTGACCATTGTGTGTGTTACAGCAGTGCCACTGGCATGCAGATGCTACCTGTATGTTCACTGAGGGATTTTCTCTCACTAGTCATGCAGTGTGAGATGTGGCACAACTGTAGGTTAGAGCCAGCAGCATTCGGAAGAGTCTGAGCCTGCCCTGATTTGAGAGTTTTGGTGCTGAAACACTGCATTTTGAACAAGGTCCATATCAACTTCAGCAGTTCATCACTTGAGCCTCTCCCAGTCCTGCTCTGGAGTTAGCTGCAATCAAAGTGCCTGCACCTACTAGCAGGATAGTGGAAATGAGTGAATGAGAAGGAATGGAATAAGACTAGGCTAGGGGCATGATGGAGAGATGGCAAATAAAAGGCCTTACTCTTGGGAGTATGAGCAAGATACAGTGCCCTGTCATTCTGTTTCTCTAATTAAAGATTTTTCTTTGCTCTTTCCACAATACCTGAAAGGTTTAACATTCCTGCCTCCCTGTCATCCATTCTGTCTCACATTGTTCTCTAACACGTGGGAGATATTTTCCCTTCAGTTGCTCCTGATCTCAGCCCTGAGTCATAGACCACTCCAAGTGTGATGAAGGACATCCCCGATTTGTGGCACTGTGTCAGCAAGATGTGCTTGGTGAAGACCTGAGAGAAAGAGTCTGGCTGTAGAATTGGACACTTGAAACTAATTCATTTCTTTGAAGGTAATGACATTACCCAGCGTGTATCTGCTGTATGTCTGAAAAGGGCCCCAGATTCTCACCAATCCACAGACTGTGTGTTGCCCTGAATTGTTGGGGTTTTTTTATATACATAATGATGTTTTTTATTTACTGTGGCAGAGGGGAATGAATGAGGATCTGCCACAACTTGCATAGAAGCCATTCCACACCTGTCCCTTTAAATGTATGTTTGTGGTTGGCTGCCTTTTATTGTCCTCCCTCCTCTGGGGCTGTAGAGGAGTGTGTCTGTGTGTGTAGAAGGATTTCCCACTCTAGTGGATGACCCCTCATCTTGCTGCTCCAAACAGCGGCTTCCCTCCCTTCTTTTTTTTTTTTTTCAATATTTATTGGAAGCACGTGCTATGGAATCTGTGAGCCTGCAATGCTAATGAGTGCGTGGCAGAGAGCAGAGCGTGGCACCAGATGCAAAGGGACAGACACGTTTCTTAATGAGGGAGTCCTGAGACCCATCTGTTGAGTCTCGTGGGCCTTCAATGAAGTTAGCTGCACAAGGTTGCCAGAGGAGGGTTTTTTTCTCTAATGCTTTTAGTTCTCAACAAGTGCAATCCTGTATAGAGCAGCATGTCATGGGGTTAGGCTTTGTTGTTACTACCAGATAATGTGACTTTGAAAAGAACACCCCCACCCCAGCTGAAAGGAGGATAACCCTCCTCTACCCCCTTCCTTCCCATCCTCCTTGCTCAGATCAATAACAGGTCCCTAGGCACAAAGCCGGCATTCTTTTATTCTCAAATTAGAGCAGCTGCAGCAGCAACACCACAGCTCATTGGAAACCTATTAGCTTTTGAAAGACTTAATCCAGTTTGAAAATAACTAGTGTTTCTCAATCCTTCACGCACTCGCTCCTGTAAGAGCCAATATTCTTAGGCTGCATTGAGAGTGGACTGGGCTTATTATTACAATAACCTGCATCTCTCTCGGTGTCCCAGAGGGGCAACAAAGAAGGCAAAATGTCAGTTTCCCAGCTTCAAACGGCCTAAGAACATCAGATTTACTCTGCCATATCACACCCTATCACTGGGCTATGCCGCCTACCATCCTGCCTTCAATAGTGACTTATGTCTTGTGATTCACTCTCCAATTTCATCGTTTTTAGGGCCAGAAGGACTATTATGATAGTTTATTTGACCCCCTTGCACAACACAGATATAAGAATTTCATCCTAGGTGAGATAAAAGCTGGGGGCAGCTGGATTATTTGATGCTGCTCTGCTGGGCAACAGTGGAAATGGGGTTTTTTTGGAGTTACTTTTTGCTATAAGGGGAATTTTTTTTTTTTTTAAGCACATTAAATACAGAGCTCTGTGAATGGAAACCTTATGCGTACTCAGCAAATACCTTGCTTTGGAGCTAGAGGAGCTGATTTCATCTGAGAAGGGTTTGCTCACCCACCTTGGTTTCGTGTTTAGCTTCTGTATCTAATCACCCCTTTACTGTGTATATCTCTGCAGCAACCCTGTGAGCTAGTTACTCTCATTTTAAAGGTAGAGATCTGAACTTCAGCAATTGCTATGCCTTTAAGAGATGTTTAGGCCACAAGAGCCATGTGAAGACCATAGGTGTGAGGAAACAAGTTTTCTTGAACAGAATCCTTAATTTCATGCCCCAAGTCACACTGGAAATCTGTAGATGATCAGGGAGCTTGTTTTCTCATTTTTCTTGAGTCCCAGACTAGTGTGTTTGCTGGGGTATCTTTCACTGCTCAGACTTTTCCTGTACTGTGCCAGGCCGAAACCCTTCCTGCAAGTGCTGTCAACTGTTATGGATCATGATGGTACAGATATTTTGCCAGCAGTAGCTGGGGTAGGACCACCAACTGACTTCCTGAAGGCCACCGAACAGCAACAGCTTTTGATTTCTACTGACCTGGACCAGATTCAGTGTGGTGACCTAGAGCTAAGGGGCTCAGTATCTCATTACTAATCCCTTGAGCTAGCCAATTCCTTCCACCAAGTCAATGTTTTCTAAAGTGTTAAAAGACTTTGCCTGCCTGCCTGCCCATTAAATCCTGCTCTTCTGTCCGTGTCCTTGGATCAGCTTAATCACTGAAGTGGATCAGTTTCAAGCCTTAATGATGCAAGCTGTGGTCCTGACAATGAAGAAGATGGCAGGCAGTGCTGCTGAGGTGCTGCCTTGTAGGCAGCTGGACAGACACTGCTTTTAGCTCTCTGCTTTGGGGTAACCCTCACGTGCTGCTTTTGTAATGCATTGCCAGCTGGGACGTCCGGTGTTTTCTGCTTGTAGCTTATTTGTCTGAGATTAACAACTTATATATGTTTCTAAATACTTTAAACCTAGAAAAAAGAAACCAGGAGTTTCCCTGGATCGTCCACTGGCATTACTATTTGGGTGGCTAATTCTCTTCTGTGATATTTTAATCTCACTTTCTGAGACAGGGAAACTGGCTTCACAGAATGAACCACACAGAGCACCATCACTACGTTCTAATGTACCCTTATTATTAAAGTCTTATATTTTAAAGATAGATATGTGTTTCCAAAGAATCTGTACAGAAAACCACTATGTTTTACATTAGAATCTGCAATAGCCTCATCCATGTACACTTAGCAAGAAAGAACTTCCATTTTCTTAAATTTAGATTGGATACAGAACAACTTAGAAGTTCAGATCTTCTATAGGCATGTTTTCTCTTCTAGCAAAGTTTCTTTCTAACTCATATAGGCTGACAAGGGTGAGCATATACACTGCTCCATGTATTTACTTCCCCTCCCCATATATATAACTGTATGAAAAGGGGGAGCTATTCTTAGACATTTCAGTTACTCATCCTTGATAACTGTTTGCTTAATATTTACTCCGGTGAAGTGGGTATAGCTGTGTATTTATGAGGATTGTCTGTTTTCTTACAAAATAGGAACACTGTTTCCCCTTCTATTTATGCAGCTCTACATGTGGCGGTGTCTGTGTGCGCACATTCACTTGAATACAAATTCCCCTTATCAGTTTTTTCTTAAAACAGAAATTATTCCCACAAAGCATGTCTGCCTTTGACTGCCTATAGTACACCAGGCTGCAGATGAGAAGAGCATACATCTTCAAGCTTCTCACTTGCTCTTATAGAAGGAGATGTCCAAGCACGTTTGCCCTTGCTTACAGTCAGTGGATCAGGATAATCTAGTTCGAGGCTGTCTCATTGAGATTATTCTCACAATAGTTATTTAGTCTCTGGAATCATAGTGGATTGCTTCTGCATTCCAGTACTGGTAATGTCAGGTAATGCTCTGTTACCATTTGAAACAAAGTTCTTAATGTGGAGCTTGACATGAAGACCTGTGTCTGGTAATGACACAGAAGCAAAATCTAACAGTGTCCTTCCTCTTGGTAGCGCTTTGTTTATCTGAATGTTTCCCAAGTTAAGTCCTGTGGCCTAACCCCATAGAAGAGAAGATCTAATCTCTAATTGTCCTTTGGGACTATTCCTGCAAGGTCCTTGAAGAATATATCCTGTTTCCCAGTCAAAGAGTCATTCCAAGGATGTGTCCTGCCTTCTCTTCTCATTTGAAGATTGTTTACCTGTTATTTATGAACTGTGTTTTGTCTATGGACTATTCCTAGTGTGGTGGCATTGTGGTGCTTATTAGGGAAGGAGGAAAGATTAAAATGGCTCAGACTTTACATTCAGCATCACATACTGTATGCAAAAGGATTGACAGTCATATTACAAATGCACTAAAGCCCAGCCAACCCTTGGAGGCAGCAGGAATTCTGCCATCAGTGGAAGACAGAACAAGTCTGTAATAGAGAAATATTGAGGGAATTCATAATCACCTGCTCTGATGATTTTTTACAGCATCATGATGTCTGTTGTTGGTTGTCAGCTGTGGAACAAAATATTGACCATTTCGGGATGGTGCTAAAATAAACGTGATCCAAGGATCAAATTATGCATGAGTGTAAATGTTCAAACTCAGCTGCAGCAAACAGAACACTCTCATTTATGCCAGCTAGGATTATAGTTTGGCAATTTTGTTAGTGTGTTAAGAGGTTATGTATTGTTTCAAAGATGATGGCTTTAGTGATGAAGGGCTGAAAGCACTGAGCTGTGTTCATTTGGATTAAAAATAGGTATTTTGGGCCAGCAGAGCTTCAAAATAAGCAAATTCTCAAACCAAACAGTTTTCCTTTTGGTAGCCGAAAAGGAAACCACACATCCAGGAGGAATGTAGATCAAAGCAAACTCTGCAAATGATGCAGAAACACATAAAATAACAAACAAGGCTGGTGGGAAGAGGGGAGCTTTTGTAAGTAGATAGGTCTGTTCATATTACACTGAAACCAAATGCAAGATTGCTAAAGAAGATACTTGAGAGGAGCACATAAGGCTATGGATTTTTCTCCTCAGAGGATTTTTTCCTGCCTGTTTTTGCATGCCTGTTGTATTTGCAAAGTAACATATTAGGGACATACTCAGCACCAGATCTCACTGATACCAACTTTTGCCTTTCACCACTCTATCTTATCTCTTACTTTCCTTCTCTTGCTGGCTTCCCTGAGCCTCCTTCTGCCTGAGTCTGTGGCGAAACATGTTTATTTTACTGCTTGCCCATAATGCTTTTAAAGCACATCATCAATTAATCTTCCATAACTGAAATTTCAGTATTTAGGTAGCTTAACTTTTATACTTCCAGAAAAGAACAATTCTGATTGTGTGTAGGTATTAGTTGGTTAAATTGGAATGCATTTGTTTAATGTGTTATCTGTGGGAGCACAAGTCTACCTCAGAACTGTTTTTAATATGAAATACAAAGAAAAAGTTATTGCTAAATATTGTAAAACTCATTGTTTTTCTTATGTTTAAGTAAATATGTTTCTGCAATAGTCAATGCTTGTAAAAATTTAATTGATAGGAATTTGGCAGTGAAGTTGCCTTTTATCTTAATGACTTGTCCAGTCCTTTCTTAAATGCATCTTCATGAAGTGATGGGCATATAATTCCTGAACTCCTCAGAGTTTTGATTCACAAAATTATTGATACAAGAGGAAGGACCATGCAGGAGGGAGAAGGGTCCACTTTCCAACAGCCATGAAGGGACTGGGATTTCTAGGATAGCTGTGTTCCCTCCTGTGGGTCCTGCAGATCTCTCCCTGTCTCTTGTCCTGCCACCTCCTTCCAAGTGCCTACCCAGATGAAGAAGCTGCATGTGTGGCACCCACCTAACCTTTGGTAGGAAACAACTCTTCTTGTGCAGAAGGTAATTTATTTCATCTAGGCCAACAAGTGAGAAGGCAACACTTCTTTATGAGCCTCATATCTTTACATAGAACTGAATGTGTCTCTTACTGCTCACCCCCCATCTCTTACTTCTGCAGCCACATACCTTTTGAAAGCACCCTGGTCCATATTGCCTAAGGCTGGAGCAGAGAGGTTTCATCACATCTCTGTAGATGTGAGGACAGGATGCAAGCTGGGTTGACGCTGTCCTGGTAGTTGGAAAGATTCTATTTCCCTTTTTTAATTTTTCTTATGTAGAGCAGCCCCTTTTCTCTCTGCTTTCCAGAGCAGCCTGCTATCAGGAAGGGCAGGCCCCACTGCACCCATCCTGTACGGGTCATAGGATATGCATTGCACCTTCCCATCTTCCCCTTGGCTCTGCACAAAAAGCTGCCTCCTCATTGTGTGGATGGCAGGTTACTGTAGAAATGCTGCTCTTCTGAAGGGTGTTGCTGGGATAGCAATGGCGTAGGTGGAAAACAATGCTTTCTCACTGTACCGATTGAGGCTTGTTTGCACCAGATGAAGATTTCCTCTATTCCCATTTTTTATTTCTCTAGGACTCTGGAGTTGTCTGCCAGTTCTTTGAACTTTTTTTTAACTGGGGAAAATCATTTCTGTGTGAGCAGTGGACCAATCAATAGGGTCCATGTATCAGATTGTTAGACAAAAGGGCAGCCTGCAGCAAAAGGGATGTTTGTACTGTGACCAGAGTAGGCTTCCTTAAAAATAATAGATGAGGGTAAACACTATCAGTTCACGATTTAGATGCTTGTAAAAAAAAAAGTCAGCCTACTTGCTAACTCATTATGAAGGGGAATAAGACTTGACAGTTCACTATACTGTGATTCTAAGCATGATGTTTCCCTTAGGAAGGGTGCTTATGGTGCTCTGTGGGCAGAGTGAGCGTGCTGCTGTCACTGATGGCAAGTGATTGCAAAGACTTGTTGCTGTCCAGGAGTTTATGCATGGCTTGGTTTTAGGTTGTTTCAACCTATCCACATCAAGCGACAAAACGCAAAGCTGTCAGCCCTGAACTGGCAAAATAAAACTGGCGTTCTGAAAAGAGTCTGTTCATACAGTGACTTCTGTTTTTCTACTCAAATGTGTTCTTTATTTTTGTGACTTCAGGTTACAGAAAACGTGGGGGATTTTTTTGAAAGAGGGTTATCCTCAGGCCCAAGCTAGCTTTGCTAAGGGAAACTTGCTACTAGAGGAGGATTTTTACAAACTTTATTCCCAAGGCGATGGCTTCCAAGTACAGAAGAAATTTACCTTTGCAACCTCCTTTGTTCTTGGTCGTTGGTGAGCAGGTCTGAAATTTGGTCAGCACTCTGCATCCAGTGGCTAACTGGGTGATCCTGACCACTACAGGAGTTGCAGAGTTTTGTGAGGAAGTTCATTGACGGGAGAAAGGTTGAGGATACTGGTGAAAGACATGGAGTAGAGCAGCCCTAAAGCAGGCTGGACAACTTCTGAGTAATTTTATACAGAGTATTTCAAAACTGTTGGAAAATCTCTCATTGAGTCCAGGAGTCTTTTTACTGTCCCTCCGTGTTTAGCTGGCCTCAGATATATGGAAAGTCGTAATAGAATTGGAATTATTTTAAGCACAACAAATTGCTTGGTGAAGGCCTTGTAGAGAGATAACTGGTGAAAGGCTCATTCCTGTGAGACAACTTCCAGTATGATTGTGATGTCTATGCTTAGCACTGATAATGGGTATCAGAGAGCAGTTATATTAATCAGGAGGCAATCCATAGTCCATAAAACTGGGTTTGAGTGTTTGGGACAGAAAAATGGTGCAGGGACATAAAGTGAAGTGCATAAGAAAGCCTGCTCAGGAATAAGCACTTAGCCCAGATCTCACACGAAAACAAACCCAGGCAGGAAATGAAATATATACTTTAACATGAAACTGAAGACATCAATTGTCTGAGGTTCTTTAGCTGAAATACCTTGCTGTGTGCTCTGTGGATTGACTACAGGGCTAGTCTTTCATTCTGATGACTCAACCAGTGTTGATAAACAGCTTGAAAACTGATCTAAAAGAACCTGTGGGGTTTTTATTTTACACATTTTTCATCAGGACGCAGCTTTCTAAAGCATAATTAAATATCTGATGACTTTGATCACAATTAAAACTGATTAGTCTATAATCCAAGGTTTTAAAAAAATAAATAAACAATTGGCTTCAAACTTTCAGAAGCTCAAAAGCCTGTAAAGAAGATCCTTAAACATTAGAAACAGCTGCTTTTACAAAACAGTTAATATAGCTATTGCTTTTATTACAGTGTGGTTCCTTCACAGTATCTGTTACACCTCTGTATGTTAGCACAAGAATTGTATTCTCACTCAAAATAGTCACTGGCTTTTTGTCAACAAAAAGCTATAATCAGAATAATTTTCATATATGCAGCAGTTTCACCATGAAAGTCCTGCATTCAAGAGATTTCTAACAAGTCGGAGCTTGAAAGGGATTGCTTTTAAAAAAAAGGACAATGCTAAAAGGACAAGCCATTTATATAAGAGGGAAAGCAATAGTGAAGCACGAGCTCTGTCATACCAGATAAGATAGCCATGGTGATAAGATTCGTCGGTAGTGGTCAGCATGAGGGGCAAAGAAATTAGAAAGCAGTTAATTATTTGCCCAAAGGAAAAAATGTATCCAGAACATTTAGTTAGTTTCTTGGATCAGAATCACAGGGCTTTATAACCATTTAGTTGCATCTTGTCATAAATAACGCTAATTCATTTTGAAATGCAGCATTTTTGGTTTCCCAGTTATTCTTCTTGCAGAGAGTTCCACAGATTAATTATTCATATTGAGACTTTTCTTAAATCACTTCTAAATATTAACTTTCTACTTTATTAGCAGAACCTTTGTCTTTTGTTATGAGAAAAGCAGAAGAGGAAATGGCTCACTTTCTCTATGTCTGATCTGTTATGTAACTCTCATCTCATTTTCATTTAGCAATGATAATCCTAATATTTTCAGCCTGTTTTTTCCAGATATTTCTTCCGGACTCTAGACACTGCGGTTGCCAATATCTGGACCCTTCTTTTTTCCTCGTTTCAGTCCTTTCCGTGGATTCAGTATTTCGGACAGGGGACTTACACAGTGACACTATTGTAATAGGAAAGTAATAAAATATATACTAAATGCCTATATAATATATACTATATTACGAACAACTATCTAGACAAAATTTTACAGCATTTATCCAAAGCTCTTAATTTTTTAGGTTTTAGACTAAGTAGAAGCATGATGAATTCTGTTGCTAAGAAAATGATGGCTTGGCTGAGCCAGGTGGGCATGGCTGTGCTGCTGTTACTTAATAATTACAGCTGAGTGAAAATAAAGGTATTTAAATTACAGGAGAGCTGCAGCACTGAGTATGACTTTTCAGCCTGAGCATGATCTTTCATACTGCTGCTGGAGGTAAATTGATAGTGACTCATAGCATGGTGGTACTGGAAATCTGTTGGTTCAGGGTCTGTGGTCTTCTGCAGGATGATTGCACTACAATTTTAATGTTTCCTGTACATTTGGGTATCTTTAATTCTGGAGTACGTGTTTTAGAAAGGCTTGCACTCTCCATATTGCAGAGTGGCTCGCTGCTGACGCTGAGCATTAGGCAGTGTGAACAGCTCATTTCAAGTGATCTTGGTCTGTGGTGAAAAGAACAGGAACAAGTCCAGTACACACAAAACAACTGGCTTTTGTTTACTGAGTCAAAGCTGTAAAACCATAAAGGGAGAAAAAGCTGAAATCAAGGGACATGGAAATAATAGAGTGGGAAGGGAAAAGGAGATCCAACATTTGAGGGTCCTTCTGTATGAAGCAGAGATCTAGGTTCCAGCAATGGGGGAAAGGCAGGAATCATTCTTCTAAAACTTTTCTTGATGCAAGAACCCCTTTATTTAAGTTTGGATTTGAGGTTCATGGAGGTGAAGAGATTATTTATCAGCAAGAATTCAGCAACACCTTCCCTCCCTCTCAGCTTTTATCCTGACTCATCAAAGCCAAGAAGGAGACTTACATGATGATAAATATACTCCTAGACTGCTAGCTGAAGCAAGGGTCCTCCCTCATAATATGCAGGAAAAGCCTTTTTAAATTTTATTCTTTAAAAACAAATACTTCCAGTGTTCCTGGTGGAAGCTGCCCGTTCATTGAAAGCTACTGCTTCCTTGAATACTCCTTGGTCTTTTAGAGCATTTTAAACCAGATACTGTTAGGAAATGCTATTGCTCTGGGGCATCTGGCTTCTACTCAGTCACTCCTTTCAGAGCCTAACTCTTCTGTCACAACACCAACCCAGAGCATGCCTAGTGTGGTCCTGGGAAGCCATGTGCCTTATATGTTCACTGCAACTTGCAGAAGGTCAAGTAGGGGGAAGCCAAAGGATTTGTGCAAATGGTGGAGCCAAGCAGAAGGTCAGGGATGGCATTTTGTGGCCATGGGAAAGAGACAGCTCTTTCTCCTGGGTCAGGATGAGTCTCCATCAGTGCCGAGTCTCAAAGGATCATGGGGCTTCCATGGCTGGCACCCAGTGTTCTTAATTTTGTGGTGAATAAGAGCCCTGAAAGCACATAATTTAATCCGCCTGAAGATAATTGTTGACATAAATCATTCCCTTGTTTAAAGAATAAATCTTCAGCAAGTTTCAAGAGAGCCTACAGCACTGCTGATTTTAATCATTACATAAGGAAGTGTCTATACTGCTTAGTGTTTGCACACCAACAGTGCTCATATTAAAAAGTAAGGCCTGGATTTAGAAGCTGTCACAATTCAAACTAAACTTTTTTTTTTTTTTTTGGGGGGGGGGATTCCTGAATTCACAGCTGAAAGAGGAGAGGCCTGGTGAGCAGAGACCCCACGGCCCTCTCCAGGTTTAACTAACCAGTAAGCCACACTGCCATGTGGTGCCTCTGTTTCCATGTCTGAACACTTGGTTCTGTGGCCAGGGCTCTGCAGCACATTGCCACTCTGGAGAGGAGAAATGCTTCAGGAGAGATGGGTATCATTTTTTTGTTTGGTGTTGATGGGCTGTTGCTGGAATATGGGTTGCATATGACAGGAAATGTGCTGTGGTGTGTCAGATTGTACCACAGAGAGCGATTCCAGTCAGTGGTGGGTGATTTTTATCATACTGCCTTGTGGTCATACAGTGGGCTTCCCAGAGCTCTACTGGGGAGTTTCTTGTTCAATGGGATGGCCTGCTTTGGCTGAAATTTTTCAGGGCTTGGCTGGTCCACAAGGGACTTTTTTGGGGTGTGAAAAGGATTGGTTTGGGTGAGATGCATTTTAGCCAAGTAGAAATTACACTGGTCAGCTGGGGTCTGGAGAACCATGCTTGACTAATCCTCCCTGTCCTTCATTTGAGAGCTGCACTCTGACATAGATGGTTCACTACAGAGGCAGGATGTGGGCTGTTCTGACTAGCTAAGATGTTCCGTGACCAACCATGGCTGAGGTAGGGTTTGGATAGACTAGAGCTCCTTTTGAGGCTTGATTGTTCAGCTAGCACTTGACAATTCAGTTGCTCCTGTGACAGCATTCTTGATGCCCTGGCTGCTTAGTTCAAAGGCATTGTTCTGTTAATTTATGTTCCTTATGCTAAATTAAATAGCAGAGATATTGGGCCCTTCCTATACAAACTATGAATCCATGATGGAGTGAAGGCAGGTTCCTGCTACTTGCCCATTTTCTTTCTGGCCACTGGTTGAACACCAGAGAAAGTTGGTGATCTTGATATTCTCCCACTTTTTTTTTCATTTCTTCCTTTTCTTGGAGAGCACTTGAAGATCTTGTTTCTGGAGCTTTCTGGGAGGAATGGACACTGCCGTGGTCTTTTCCACTGCAAACAAGCCCATCTCTTCCTGTCCTCCAAACCAGGAAGTACTCACTGCTCTACTGAAGCTGACTATGTAGTGTTAAAAAATAAATTCATACAGCTTTTGGCACAGCACCATTTGAGTAATTCTAAATGGTTGGGAATTAATTCACTGTGCCATTTACAATACTTTGAAGAAGAAGAGATCTAGCTACATTTTATTTTGGTTGTATTTTGAATGAAATGTGTAGAGTTATTGGAACCAAATATATTAACTTTTGTGCTACGCTGATGTATGCCAGTTAAAAAATGTGTCCCCTGACATATGGAATTAAAAGCTGAGGGTTTCCTCAGACACGGATGCCATCCAGCTCCCTTAATTCTAGACATCCTAGCCCCCTGGCATGTTCCTATGTCTTGTAGATATGAAAACACTGCCTTCCAGTGCTACTTCCATCAAGTCATGCATTTTAAAGGTTTTAGAACTTGCTTTTGTCTGAAGCAAAATATTTGTCACGTGGTATTAGAAGGAACCTTACGGTGGAGTAAATTAGGAGGAACCACGGGTATTTAAAACATTGTTAAATATCATAAAATTGTAGAATCATGGAGTGGTTTGGGTTGGAAGGGACCTTTAAAAGTCATGTAGTCCAACCCCCCCTGCAGTGAGCACAGCCATCTTTAACTAGATCAGGATGCTCACAGCCCCCGTCCAGCCTGACCTTGAATGTTTCCAGGGATGGGGCATTCACGACTTCTCTGAGCAACCTATGCTAGTGGTTTACCACCCTCGTTGTAAAAAATGTCTTCCTTATCTCTAGTCTAAATCTCCCCTCTTTTAGTTTATATGCAAGTGTGGGATACGTTTAGCTCCAAAAGTAGTGTGGGTGTAAACCGTATGTCCTGAACCATTCTATCATGTCCGAGTTACAGTAATATATAGAAATCATTGAAATATCTTATATCATAAACACAAGCTTTCATAGGCAATCATTCTTCCAAATTTTCACTTGCATAAAATCTTGGGAGCTGTTCTATGTGTTCAAAGTTAGAAGTAATCTGCTTACAGTATTTGTAAATTAGCCTCGAAGGAATAATTTAGTAAAAGAAAGAGCAGCAAAGCAGAAGTGTGACATTTCCAGCTATCTTTAGAGGGAGGTCTGGTCTACAATGCATTTCAGGTGACAAAACACAAATATGATGCACAGTGACAAATGGAAAGAAAGAATAGACCCTCTGCTTCTGGGAATAAAAGAAGACTATAGTAATGTGATTATGGTAATGGTCAACAAGTCATAGTCTTGTGCTTTTGTTCACTGTAATTAACTTCTTGAAATGGCACAGTTGCTTTCTCTGTGCTCATCAGATGGCCCTGCTTTTGTGTCCGCAGTCTGTTATTTCTCCTGCAGGGACTGCAAGCCTCCAAGTGAATTACTAAATGAATTCATTGCTGGAACAAAGATTCAGTAGTAGAATAGAGATTGATATCTTTTGTTGTCAGACATTCAATACCATATAGCAATCCAATTACTTAAGCTGTTTCTATCAGTCTTATTACAGCTCACTATTGAGGCATGCTTTAAAGCTGGATAATTCTGTCTTGCAAGAATGTAGTGGAACAGATTAGAGCTTTAATGAGAAGGCTTTCTGTGGACTAGGGCACTTCCATTGTATGTGTTGGGATTGAGGAATCATACCTAGGCAAAGGCCTGGAGTCACTGTTGCAGAGACCGATCAAAGAGTAGCCTGAAATCTATACAATTGCTTGAAGAAATTTTATGGATTATAAAAAATAAAATAAAAACTGGCAAGGTTTCTGTCTGTTATTGCCTATCTGATGAGAATCTGTGGTACACTGGGAAAAGGAAATTGCTTATTGGAATTCCGATTGTGGAATGGATATCTCATTTTCTGTTTAAACTTTTCCTCCACTGTGCCATAGGTCAAATTCTGCACTTAGCTGTAGCATTTTAGGAATGCTGGCAGCATAAGTTCAACGCAAGTCTTACTATGCATACAGCTACCCAGGGTAGATGTTTGGAGAGGAGGGTTTCTTTCTAGTGTGCAAACACAAAGGAGGAAAGAAGGCTTTGATAATTGCATGTGGAGGACAGATCAGACTAGCAAGTCACCCTTCCTTCCCAGCTTTGTATCCTTGCTCACGCTCGCTGTAGCATGAAGCTGGTATAGCCAGCAGAAAGCTGGACTCGGTAGGTGAGGCCTCAAAACTGAGGCTGAAATGTAGAGGTGGAAAACAGTTATGTTTTCTATAAGGAAAAATGTCAACAATATAAATACATTATTTACTTAGCAGGTATTTCGGGCGGAGTTTGTATATGTAAACACACCCAAGCTTATTGTGGCACACACAAGCAGTAGAGACTTGAGAGATGCCACACTAAGTTTGTATGTCCATCATGTCCAATAATTTGACGGCTTCTTAAATGTATGTTTTCTGATGGACTTCTGAAATGTGATAAATCTCCATCTCTCTTCTCGGTCTCAGCAGAAACGTCTGTGCTTTAAGTCAACACAGTGGTACCAGAAGCACCTAGGAACTGCTAAGGTTGAAGTAAATTGGAAACACAGGTTAGAGTGCTTTTGTATGGAATACATACAGCTTGGTGTTACTCATGAATGAAAGCAAGTGTGTCTAAACCTGTCTGAAATTCTGCCTCTCTAGGTCACTTAAATATCTGAGGCTATGTCATACTTCTTGGTAAAAATAAGTGTGCCAAAGCAAACATTCAGTGTGAGTGGCAAAGCTCTGTAATTTCTGCAGGACAAACTGATTTCCAGCAGTTTGAGGATATGGTCTGTTGTTCCCAGATGCTAAAAGATGTGTGTGATTTGTAATTTCATTATAATAACCCTGATTTTGCATTTCTTATGGTTGTTTTACTCTTATCAACAGCTAAATATTTCCTCACCAGGGATGAAGTATTACAATACAAAGTATTAGAATGCAGGCAATGGTATTAGAGTTAGGATAAGGTATGAACTTAAGTCTGAGGAGGAACACCTGAAAGTTTAGCTATGCATGTAGATTTGTTTTTAGAAAGTGTTTGTGCTCCTTTATATAGGCCATAGACACTGCTTTTCTCCATCAATAAAGGTATGACCCAGTTCTGGGCAGAAGCTAAACTTTATTTTGCCCAATGTAGATTGAAGTTAATGTTTCATGAGGCAAAGTACAGCACCTGTTCATTCCAGGAGCAGTTACTGCTAAGATATTTGTTTTGGGTCAGAGTTAAGGTGATTTTGTGCTGAATTATCAGTTTCTTTCTCACTCAGGAGTGTAAGGGGCAGTTAAAGATTTAGGGTGCCCTGACCTTTATTCTACTCATTGTTGACTTGTAACGAGTGATGTCTACAGTAACTGCTTTCTTGTAATTTATTTACTCTATTTAGGAATAGTTTGTACTTGGGGTCTTCCAAGGAGAGCTTTCTATGTGCATTTTCATTTATTTTGTCTAAAGGTATTGAAACCTCCAGGCCAGATACTCAGCTGGTGTAAGTCAGCTTAGTTCCATTGACGTCAGTGGAGCGGCGCCAGCAGCAGATTTGACCCACTTCTTTAATCTGATCACTTGTCCATCCCATTTATTTCAGATTACATCAGAGTGAGCAGAGCCTTACCTCATTCCCCATGAACTTTATATAGGTACAACCTTGCAAGTTTTGGCAGAGGACTGTCATCACTGAGAAACAGTGCCTTCTTTGCCTCTGTCTATACTGCTGGAGACCGTCCTCAGGAGCCCCAGACCACTGAGGCCCCAGAGGAAGTCAGGGTAGAGGAGGAGACTTCTTTGGTTGATGAGGACTGAGTTAGGGATCAGCTGAGCAGTCTGGATGTACATAAGTCCATGGGCCCCAATGGGATGCACCTGCAAGTGCTGAGGGAGCTGGTCGAAGTACTCGCTAGACCACTCTCCATCATCTTTAGTAAGTCATGGAGAACAGGAGAAGTGCCTGAGCACTGGAAGAAAGCAAATGTCACTCCAGTCTTCAAAAAGAGCAAGATGAAAGACCTGGGTAACTACAGGCCCGTCAGCCTCACCTCCATCCCCGGAAAGGTGATGGAACAGCTTATTCTTGGCGCTGTCTGTAGGCATATCAAGGACAAGGGGGTCGCCAGGAGCAGTCAACATGGGTTTACCAAGGGGAAGTCATATTTGACGAACCTCATAGTCTTCTATGAAGAAATAACCAGGTGGGTAGATGATGGTAGAGCAGTGGATGTGGTCTATCTTGATTTCAGTTAAGCATTTGACACCGTCTCCCACAGCATCCTTGCAGCTAAACTGAGGAAGTGTGGTCTGGATGATCGGGTAGTGAGGTGGATTGGGAACTG
>WTSP01021488.1:0-38606 GCA_025331215.1 Actenoides lindsayi | reverse complement strand
AGAAAAAAGAAAAAATATTTAATCTAATAATAAATTTAATTTTTATTGATGTGTTTGAACAGTTTTTTATACCAAAATCATATTAAAAATTTTTTGAATCATGTGTTTGAAAGAAGTTTAATGAAACTAGAATAACCATATGAAATTGAGATTGCTCTCAGCAATCATCCTAGAAAGGGTTAGCCAAGGGTTAGTCTGCAAGTGTAGACATGTGCATCATCACCTCATCCATCTGACCAGGTGTCTGAGGCAATGGATGCTCAAAGGATTAATAGAAACAGTCTGTGGCCTGGCCAAGATTTTGCAAAGTCACTATTGATTTTGGATTCCTCCTTTTTGGCTGCTCAGCTTGGAATGAATGGAAAAAACTTACACCTGTTCCACACTTTTTCATACGAACACCTTCATACATCTCAAACTGGACATTCAGAAATGGAGGTGGACATCACCTAACATTTCAGATTTTTCTCTATGGAGAAAATCTCCAGCTTTCATAGTTTTGACCATGTCATTCAGGACTGTTCAGAAATTTGAAATAAAAACAGCTTCACTGGATGTCATTAAGACTTCAATATTAGTGAAATTTATTGTAACATATCCCATCAATTAATCAGTAGAACAGGCCATAAGAAAATAAATCTGATAGTATATTTTTCCACAGCCTTAAAAAAATGAGTGCAACTGCAGTTTGTAAGTATAGATGAGATGTACAGCTGCTCAAGTCTTCCTACATGTTGTCAAATTATGTTTGCCCTTTATTTCAAGTGGGAGTTGTACTGCTGTGGAGAAAATGAGCACAAAACCACTGAACATATGCCAAATGCCTGAGAAAAAAAATGACACTGAAAAATTCAAAGCATGTCCACTCCATTCTGTTGCTTTGAAAACAAATGGCTCTTGACAATCTCTGAAAGATAAGAATGCTATCTTTGTTTTTTGAGATTAAAAAAAAAAAAAAGAAGGATTAGTGCAATTTAGACAGTTTATACACTTATAAAGAAGTTTTGTAGAATTACAGTGTCACATTCCTGGTTTTTTACTCATTGAAGTAGCTGAAAAGGTCTTTTCATTACACTATATTCTCTCATTATTTCCTGGTTCTGAAGACATATGTACTTTTAAAAGATTTTTCATTTTGGGATCAGCATGCATGGTGATTGGACCCTATGGGAGGCGGAACCTCAGGAATTGGTAAAAATTAAAAATATATACAAGCCAGTTCCCAAGGCATACAGAAAACTGTATTGGTACAAGGAATTCAGTTTATATTTCATGAATTTTGTGACTTGACAATCCTAACTAGTGATTTCAAAACGGGATTCTGGAATCATGACTTCTTAAAGCACTGCTCTGATGATTTAATGCCAACAAGTATTTTACCTTCACATAACTGCTCTGGCAGCTTCCATTGCTATCTGGAATCTGGAAGTTACTGTGAAAGTTCATCTCTAAATGTTTGCTTTCATGTGTAATGATAGTCCATGTGCATCTGGTGTTCATGGGAAAGTTCTGAGGCCAATGAGGAGACTTGATCACACCGTTATCGGAATGAATGATTCCACCACATCCTGGAAAAAATAGCAACAGATGTGAGAAATATTCAAATATTTCCTCTCAGTGTCAGCTTTGAATGGTTGCTTGCTTCTGTAGCTGTAACAGTGAGAGAGGAATGACTTGACACACATTCAAACTTCATTTACCCCTCTTTTAACAAATTTTACCTCTCCTATACCTGCATCAGGGAGGCAGTTACACTCTAGAGAAAGTCTCTCTTTGTACTTTACTTTCTCTTCTTCACAAGCTTCTTCTCCTTGCCAGTTCATATCCTTTTGCTCTGATCCATCTATATACAAGTCTTATTAGACTATTAGACAATTACAAGTATTACTATTGCTTTGAGAAAGAAATGGTTAGAAATACATTAATGAGGAGATTATACCGAGAAGGTGCAGGTTCCTTCCCTTACTCCACAGCGTGCACATCATGACTGACAGTCATTCAGAAAAGCACCCTAGGGGAAAAGACTCAATCTACTGCTGAATCCTCTTTTATCTCACTCTGTAACATGTGAATATTGCAGTTCCATGTGTGAATCTTTTCAAGCCACAGCCATCTATGCAGGGCAAAATGATGACTTCTCCAGCCCAGGCAGCCTTGTGGATCTCAGTGGGATTATGGAGAGGGCTGAAAAACATGCCTTTAAAAATTGTTAACAGATTCATTTATGAAGGGGAATAGTTGGTCATGGCTCTGTGGCAGCTCATGTTCTTATACATAATAAGTTTAGTTAATTTGAAACATACTTGCAAATGCCATGCCAAGAATAGTTTACTAGGGCCATGCGTACAGTACTATCAACCCGTTATTATTTCAGAGATGAGGCAGTAAAAGGATGAATAAAGAGGAAAAAAAAAGGTTTATAACATTCTACATTTTTCCTCTCAATATATATAACATCTTTAAAAGGAATATTTTATTTTTCATTCTTCTATATTAGAAATGGCAATTGAATTTAGAAGGATATGAGGCCAAGTTGTGCTCACCCATGCAGAATGTAAACTCAGATACTCTCAGTGGACAAAGAAAAAGAAAACCACAGAAAGGAAATTAGGTATATAAAAAAAAGACATCTCCTTTCTCAGAGAATACTGACTGTACACATTGCATGCGTATACTAATGTCTACAATATCATTGAAGAGTGGCCAGTGACAACAGGGAACAGTGTCAAAAACCTGCTTAACTGACAGCGTATATTCACTCAAGAACATACCACTGATATGTTTAAGAAGATACTCCATCAACTGTGTCTGTGTGAATACTGTTAGATCATTAACTGACAGAAAGCTGATCAGCATCAGCCAGAAGATTTGCAGCTGGAGATGGCACCAGGGAACACATTGCCAGCTCTGTACTGAGGTAGGAAGAAACAATGAATTCTGTTCTGCCACCAGTCAGCACATCTCCATGCCCTTAGAGACCTCCTGAAGGACAGTGTGCAAGTGGTGAGATACCTTTTAACTTTTTTAATCCAGAGAGAAGACCATTTCAACAGAGGGAAGGCAGATTTCAAAAATGTATCAATTCAATCCTGCATGTGTACCACCTTCAAAAGTGTACCAACATCTCCAGTAAAATGGAATTGTTTTCGGCCGTTGTCACAGTGTTTCAGAAGTTCTGCCTGCCTCTCTATTTTGAAGCTGACCTCTTTCCACTTTTAAGTATTTAAACCAACTAAAACTCTGAAACAATTGTTACTCAAGAAACTATGTCTTATAGTCACTGACAATAGAAACCACTGCTGGGAGGATAATGGGCATGGTATTGATTTACAGACACGGAGAAACTTCTAGTGAGAGGCTTAAAAAGTACAAAATCAGTCCAAATTTGATTTCATTGTGTGAGATTAGAGATCACTGGATTAATACTTGACTTTTTTTAGTGTTGGCTTCTCTCAGGAATGCAGAAGATGTTGGCATGTATTTCTTTTGTTCTTTGATGCAAACTTAAAGAGAAGGAATCCTATTTCATTTAGTGGTTGAAACGTGCTGTACAGACATGAGGTACTGCTATGTTAGACCAGACAAAACAAGCATTTTGCTCTTACCTAGAGATTCTGCTGTCCACGTTGCATAAAAGCCACCTCCTTGAACTGAGTGATCAGAGTTAAAGATGATGACTAGCTTGCTGGAACCAGACCGAATAGTCCCAGGGGGTGTGTTTCCACAATACCTTCCTATGACAGGAGACCCAGGAGAGCCGCCATTCAGGATAGTCACAGAGTCCCACTTACAAAGCTGATGATTTTCAATATGGAAGGCTGTAAAAGTAAGCTGCAACACACAAAAGTGGCATTCAGGACCTAACACCAGCCCCACCAGCAGAGGACTTAAAGCAATTCCATCCAGAGCCTGTAGCCATCCTAGCACAGTGATGTCTGGGTGTGCTCAGAAATTCCACCCTTCGCTTCATCTTGCTGCTTTCCTGAAAGTATTGTTTGGAATCTTGCCACTGTAAGTAAAAGCAGCTACTATAACATGAAGATAGAAATGGAAGAGGAATGCACAGGTTCAAAATCTGCCATTATTGGGACTTAACCCTGTTTAAACCTAGGTATGTGCTTCAAAATGGTGCAGGTATTAAACCACTTTCCTTCTCTCTAGGCTTCTAGTCATGAAATCTGAAGTTTCACATTCAAATATAAGTAGCTATGTGAGCATAAAGCCTTGCATTTTTTCCTTCTGATTATTTTGAATCAGAATGCTTAACAGTTGCTAAAAATAATGCTAGTTTCCATTAAATCTGAGAGAAACAGTTGCATGGTTGGTTCCCGTGAGCCTGGGTGCATCAAATAAATAGACTGGGCTGGGCAGACAGTTTCTGACTCCGTCTCCCTCTCACACTGATGACATTTGTCCTTGAAGGGATATGCATATGGATGAGATTTCCATTTCAAAGATTTAGATTGCTGATCTGGTAGACTCCTGGAGTTGTTGATGTTGAAATATTGATGTACGCTAATGACTGCCTGGCCCTCTTCCAATACGTCTTTTTGCCAGCTCCAGGATTGGGATCTTTATAGGAAAACTTAGCAAATACATAGTACTTCTTCCTGTAACTTTTGTGTATATTAATTTAAAAAAAAATACCTCTGCCTGAGGCAAAGACCAAACACAAATTTAGTTCAAATGGTTTAAGTTTGGAACTTTACCAGCAACTGAAACTGTCAGTTTATACTGGAAATGGTTAGTCTGCCTTCACTGAGGGGGCTGCTACCCAGTCATTTTAAAACATACACTTAATTCTGATTAAGATTAGTTCTGTTTTAAATTAATTTGAAGATTAAATAGAAATTTTATGTTCTACTAAATTAATCCTCTATTTCTTGAAGTAAGTATCAAGGCAGTGGTCAGAATAATATGCAGCAGAATAATTAGGATCATAGGTTTGCATTTCTAAGAAATATCTTTGTAGTTGTAAATAAGGAAAATATGATAGGGAAATTAGTGAAAGACATTACATATGAAAATCTGCAGTGTGTTTTTACAGAATTACTTTTCAGATATTTTTCTGGCCTGGACTTCAAATGTCATTGATTGGACCTGTTCTCCAGAGGATCAGTCAAATAATTCAGTGAGTGATGTTTAGTACTGCTTGGTCATAAAGTTGCTCAAATTGGTCTCTCAGCAGTTTGGCTCAAGAAAGTAGCACCTCAGGCAAGCCATTAATAGTTATTGGGAAATAAAAGTAGCGTGTCATTGACGTAATTTGTACCAGCAATTATATTATCTTCCAGACTAACTATTAAGACAAGAAAGTAGCTTTCTAGTGGCTTGTAACTTTTCTGCAGAGATGAAAAAAATTCAGCCTCATGTTTATACTCATGATAGTGTGAATAACCATGCCCATCTAATAACATGAGTTATTTTAGTTTCCTAAACATAGAAAATCATTGTTTAAAGGGGAAGTCGGTGCTATGTTTTGAGGTCGAGTTAAACTAGGATCCTTCTGCTTTTCAAAAAGCACAATCTAGCTTGTTTGTGTTATCTTTCTTTCCCCCTCTTCCTTAGGTAAGGCCAACAGGGAGATATTTCATTCCTACACATCTGTAATTTTCCAAATTTTCTGAAACCGGTTCCTCAAGACTCAGAGAGTGCTTTTCATACTGCCAGCTGTGCACAAAGTCATGGCATTGTATTACTCACAGTGATGGTTTCACCTTCAGAGGCTTCCAACAACCAGGCACAGCGATTCATATTGCTGTAAGGCTCTGGGTAGTTAGGACTTGAGATAACTCCGCTTTCACCTGACTGTATACCACCACAGGCTAAAAAAAAATAACGTTTCAATACATTGTAAGAACTGAACAGTATAATCAAATGAGCACAAGAGTATTCAGCTTGTAATAGTACTAAAGTATATTTAAAGTGGACCCATATAGGTGGGGATGAACAATGCATCTGGGAAAATTCAGGTTTTAAAATTTTTGTCATTGAATAGTGAGCAAGCAGATGCAATGACCTTGAAACTTTCCATTTACTCAACATAGCTCCGCAAAACCTTTGGCAGCTGTCTCTTCCACCTTATCTTCCATTTACGTACCTCAGACTCCTAAGAAAACCAGTGTCATTCTTGGACCAACACAATCAAGTCAAAAGCTTACTGATGTGTCTAAGTAAGCACCAAGGCTAAATTGACCCGTGACAGGAAGAATAGTTATGTTGGTATATAAATGGCAAAGTTGTGTAATTTGCACTGATATGTCTTTAAATGGATTTCAAAATGAGTGCAAAGTTTCAAGCAGCAGAATGCATTACAGCCATGCTAGCACTCTGGAGACCTATTTGAAGTCAGTCAAACTTGGCTGGTGTTACCTGTTACATCCCAGTTCCCAAGGGAAACCAGCTGTTCTGAGTGTTGCACTGCATTGCAAAAGCTCAAATGCAGTTCAGGGAATGGGAACAGTGAGGCAGAATATAAATCTGAAAGTTCAATTACTAACATATGTTTGCTTTACATGGATATAAGTAGTAGCAGGCACTTTTGAGGACCTCTTTGAGAACTGATCCCATAGTGCATATCTGCAGTATAACCAAATGAATGACAACATTCCCCAGAAGTGCCACAGTCATCAAGGGCAACAGTCTATCAAGCTATTTACCTTCAAACGTGTAATGGGCCAAGAATCCTTTATCTTCTGTGTTTTCATCACTTACAAAGCGTACCCAGATCTGGGGGGCAGCTATGACTAGTGGCACAGATGGTGCAACCTGACCACAAAGTCTGGCTATTAGCTCTCCCTCAGCATTCCCTGAATAAAGAAAGAAAAGTTCACCTTTTGAATCCTAAAAATAACAATAATGTAAGAGAATACATAAGGCAAACATACATTTCATTTTGGTTTGACTAGAAAACAGAAAAAAGAAGATATCACAATTAATAACTGATTATTTGTTATGAGTATAGGTAGAGTGCTGCAGTTCATTTCTGGCCTCTAAACCTTGACAATGAGGAAGTTCTCTCCAAAGCTAATGTATTAATTAGTATTAATGACCTTTTTAAAATCTTGGGCTCCCTCTCTCCTGTACTATCCCGCACATTTTCATGTTCTATAACCCATCAGACCCAAAACCACAGAAAGGGCCTCAAAACCGCAGATGTTTTGGGGCAGAACAGTGAGAAAAGATGGCCCAAGGACCTGATCACATAGAAGTCTGTTGAGCCTATGTGCTTGTGACATCCTTATTAAAGTCAAGAGGGATTTTGAGTTTTCTACCATATAGAGATGTCCTTCACCCATGAGCAAGCTGTCACTGCTGGATTAATAGTGCGTGTCTCTTTCCTAGGGAGCTCAATGTACTGTTCTCTGTAGGTCCAAAAAAATGCCAACATTTGCTCAAAGCATTGAAACCTAAATGGAAACCAAACTCAGGCTATCACAGTTCCGTGGCGCTGGTTGTTTGGTATAAGCTTTTATCTGTCACATTGGTAGAAGTGTCAGTTTCTGTTTATTGTTGATATATTGTTAGGAGAAAGAAAGTAAATGTAATAGTGTAATAGTGTTCCTTATGACATTAAGGCAATGCCGTTCCTAAGTTTGCTTCTCTAATAACAGCAGGCTGCCCGTCTTAAAGTCTCCATTCAAAACCAACTCCTAGCTCCATGCAGAGTAGCAGGCAGTTCTTGGGAAGAAGGCAGTAGAGCAAGAGGAAGAAACTTTGGGTGCTCTTCAAAGCCCTTTCAAAGTTATTCCAAGTAATGTGGCTGAGTACCTTCATCTTTCTGTCATATACAGTGACAAGACCACCATTTGAAATGTCTTGAAGCACAGGGATAAAAGGTGACATATACACTAATTCTATCAATAAATTACACAGAGACATGCTAAAACCTCTCCTGTTAACATGCACTAAGAATGATACTGAGACATATAAGCAAAAGTCTTTCATGCTAAATTAAAATTTAGGAATAAGTAGTAATAACTACTTTGAGCATTAAAATGTGAAGTGTACTTTTTCTTTTTTTCACTTCTTATGAGGTGACCAAATATGTGACAGCTAGGACCCAGGTCATTCAGTCTCTACAGTGTGAAAAGTGACACACACCAATCACTGCTTTCATGAATGGCCAGCTGGCCGGAGATCTAGACTGTTGATAAACAGAAAATGAAAACAGAAAGATTGCTGTAAGATTTGGTTTAAACTGAAGAGAATAGTCTGAAAGACAAGATCAGGAGTCTTCCACAAAAGTCAAGAATTAGGATTATAGTTCACTGTAACCATATGCTCAGCTGTACTACCACGTACAGACTACATGCACATGCTTGATAATTTAATGGCATAAAATCTTACCCCAAGAAATGTGCATTTATTTTTTTTTTACCTTAAATATTTCTCAGTGAATACACAAAGTCAATTCTGGGTCGTTTTGGTTTTTTTTTCTTTTTTTTTTTTTTTTTCTTTATTGAATACCATTAAGTGTGTCGTATGGGTAAGTGAACAGAATTTTACACATCTCAGTTTCATTTGGGGTCTCTCGAGTTACTTACTGTTGGATTGGACCTTTCTGCAAATTCATGTCTACTGTGTTGAGTCTTAAACAGCACCTGCCTGAGTTTAGTGATATTCTCTACTATTTACATCTCAGTGCTCATTAAATGTTACTTGTCAGCATACCCAGACGAGTTAGGGCATTCTGCTTTTGACATGAGACTGGCTGTGAAACTGAAGATCCAAGAATGGACATTACTATTTAGATGACAAAACCATATAGAGCAGAATAAGACTACATTTTTAACTCTTTCCTTTGATTATCTTGCCTGGAGGCCTGAGGTAGGAATAAAGTGAGAGTAGTGGGAACTGATGCGTAACAGACCAGATATATTTTATTATTTCTTTTTCCAAGTTCTCTTTCTATTATTTTCCATCTCTAGAGCATACATGGGAGGGAATTGTTAGGCTACATAGGTATGCAAGCTTTGGCTCCATATAGGACAAACCAATGCTATACGACTAAGAGCTCCCATTTAGATGAATGCAAATAAGGATGTAACAGACTCCTGTTCTCTCTCACATATGCCACACCCCCCAACCTGTTAGAAATGATTTCATGTAAATTAGAACCTGCTCTCTCTAGGACTCACAGACAGAGCATCTCAGTGAAGAAGACAGACGCAGCTTTCATACTACTCTTGGAATTAGCTGAGTGACTTTCATATGACATTTCCAGTTCCTTATTCTTATGGGTAGCTAAAGATGCTCAAATATGCAGATATTCTACTGGTGCATTAATCCTGTGATTGTTTTCCCTTTAAATTCTTTAGTCTGCATTTTCTGATGCAGTCTCACAGGAAATAATGGATTTGTTTTTGGAGAATCATCTTATAGAGTATGAAAATGGGGTATGATGTGGATATGCATCCCAGAGGCTATAAATAATTAAAGCACTTTTTACTCCACTCCTGCTGTCCCTAAAGAAATTTCAGGAGCAGGGAAATAACAGGCTGTGGATCAAATAAATTGTTTTGATAACTCCAGTTTCTCCTAACTGCCATCTTTCAAGGGAGATGAAGTTAAATTTGTATTGTCCTTTGTAAAGTGAGAGTCAGGTATGTATTGCAACCACCAAAAGAATTTATCCCACAAAGATACCTATCCAGTTTTCCATTTTCTCTCCTGAAAGAAAGGGTGACCAAATCAATGCATCCATTGCTCAGGCAGTGAAATCCCACTCCTTGTGTAGAAAGCAACATGGAAGGCATGCATATGAACACTCAAATGTACAAATCCTGCAACAATCACTCTTTGCAAATTATATATGAACAAGATTTAACACAAACACAACTGGAATCTTGATAGGCTTAATCCATTGTCCTGCTGAACATACAAACCTATATGTAGCTCTAGGTAGTCATACTGGCAGTCCTGGTGATGTTCCAAGTGGAAACTCTCGAAAGAGATGTATATGGATGAATTATAGTGGGAGGGGTTTTCAATGGTCCATTCACAGTTCAATTTACTTGTGTAATTCTTGACACCATCATAACCAGGAGAAGAGAAATTCCCACCTGGGTATCCCATCAACATTCCACCACAAACTGCAGAAACAAAGTAGAATTCTTTATAAAATAGTAATAAATCTTATTTGAAGATAAACCTTGTCCCTGTTTATTCTGATATGTGTGTATCAGCAAGCACATGTACTGATTAAATCAGAACTTTTTCATCTTCTTCCTATTTTATAATTTACTGCTGTGCACAAGAGAATCCTTGCCTAGTGTCCCAGAATTTATTGGCAAGTCTTCAAAAATTCATGTGTAAAACAAAGAAACAATTATTCACAGTATCAAACAAAATGTTTCATCAGCACCATCAATACAACAAGCATTTATTTATTTTGATAAAAGCCCACTGCAGCTCCAGTTCAGTATTGCTTAGCCGTACCCATTACCTAATTCTAGACTCAAGATTTTTCTGGAACATACCCTCAAGAGCAGTATATTCGTGCTACAGGAAGATGCTTGGGGGGGAGTTGGAAAATCAAGTTCAAAAGACTCAAGTCTGTAGTAGTAAGGCTCTGCCAGCTGTCTCCACTCTGGAGGCTGAGTTTGCAAAAGTAGGTTAGCTGCACTCTTTCACAAGCTACGATAAATTAATTACCCCCCTAAGTAATAAGGAAGCAGTTGAATTATTCTAGTTGTCTATGGCACTATGCTTTTTGGAATAAGGCCAGTTCAGACCATCTCTTACTCAAGACTAAGTACAAAACAATAAATCATTAGTGAGAGTAAGGACTGTAATCCATAACAGAGGTTGTTCTTTCATTTGAAGTTTGACATAAGAGGCACATACAGTCCTTAACTCCCAGAGATCCCACATTTTTCCAACAAATTAAAGATATGTGGTCTATTCCACCAAAGGGATGTAAGAAAGAAAAAAGGTATCAGAGATTTGTTGCTTGTCTAGGTCTTTTTTTAATATGTGCCAGTACTTTAACTGTGAAATGACTCACCAAAGATCAAACACTTTGTTCAAAAAAATACAGTACCTGCATCTTCACTAGACGTGTAGGAGACACTGAAGCCTCTGGTTGCATGGGCCATATCTGTCACAAAAATGACTTTCATTGTGTTTCCAGAGGATTTCACCTCAGTGCCTGGATTTACCTCACCACACAGTTTGGCTAGCCGGGGTGAGTTCTCTCTGAGGCCATTGTAAACCTGTTGGGTCAAAATAAACTGTTATGATACCAAAACACAGTCTTATGAGCATCTCCTGTATCATTTAACAGTGCTCCCCATCTTTAATACAAGGTTTACTGATGTCTCTCACAGCAAGTTAGTTCTCAAATCTACTCAAACCCTTGGAACAAACTTTCACTGCCTTGAGTAGATGAGGCTTAGAAATAAAACATCAAAAATACCTTCCTTGTTTTGGCAGAACACAAACTTATGACCTCTCACTCCCCCTTTTTTTTTTTTCTTCTAATAGAAATAGCAACAGTCAATTGGGAAAATATTTTTGCTCAATATTTATATCTTTAATCACATAATAATGTCAGATACTGATCATATTCATTCCATTCCAAACAATCATCTTGGTAGTCTCACTAAAGCCAGTATCAGCTTTATCATAAATCTCCTGCCAAGTATTTAGTGCTGGTGAGTATTTTTTATTAGTTCAAATGTTTCATTTCTTGATGATCCAGATGTATTTTATGGTTTCTTTCAAACAGCATTTAGCCTAGGAATTAATCTCTGTACCACTACCTAAGCAGTGCAAGTGAGGCAGAAACCGTGTTTCCTGCTGAGATTTGGAATACGTTAGAGGGCCGAAGGCACAAAAGCTGGCAGGACAGATTTTCCTTTAAGAGATAATTACTTAATTAATCAATAAAAGCCAGATCCCCGTGCTTTGCCTAAAGCATCTGTGAGGGAAAATGAGGGGAAGATCACCTCCAAATCCCAAGGGAGAGCTACTTCACCCCCTCACACTTGTGCACAGGCTAGCTTCTGATCATGCTAAAGCTAATTCCTGCCTCTGCACGGCTAACCTGAACAAATGAGAAACTAAACTAGATCTTCCATTCCTGCAGTTTCATGGAAGAATTATATTTTTGAGGCATTTGTACATCCGACCATGTCTGGTTCTGTGTGATGGGTTTGATTAGGGGTTTTTTTGCACTAAATAACTGAACTCTCAATGATAAAATAACCCAAATCTATCTTTTTAGAGGTGGAGGTGATAAATAGGCAGAATTTCCTGAGGTTTCCCTATCTTTCAGAATATGCAAGGTCCAACACAGTAGTAGCTGTTTGTTGCAATCTCTGTCTTTTTTTTCTTTCTTTTTTTATTATTTTTTTCCAGATGACAATAATAAATAACAACATCAGTAACAACCTCTGAAGTGAAAAAAGACCTGGACTGTGTGTCCACAGAGAAGAGACACCGAAAGCTTTCAAAAACCCAGGAGCTTTTTTCCATAACTGATAAAGAGTCATTTCCAATTACTTCTTCAAGTCCTTGCCTCTGCCTGGACCACAATTCCAAAATTCCCATATTCCATCACAAACAGATTAGTTTAGACATGCTACAGAGCTAACTTTCTCTCACTTCTCTGCTTTCCCCAGATTAAATTAAATGCCTTAAAACCAGATGTAAACCTATAAATGACATTTCAACTCTGTTACGGCCATTAATGCTCCATAAGGGGACTAGGAAGAGCATTTCTTCACACCAAATACTCACAGCCACGTAATCTGACGAGCAACTCCAGTGTTCTTCAGTCTTCATATCATTAAAAGTTAGAGTCACACGTCGACCTTCTTCCACTGTGATCCTCCATTCACACACTCGGTTATGGGGGTATACGGTGGGATAGTTTGGTGAAGTAAATGTTCCAACAGGGGCAGTAAAATCCCCACCACATTCTGAAATATCCAAATATCGGGACACTCCTTACTTCCAACATTATAGCAGAAAAACATTAATAGTGCCAGAAAAAGAGATCCTGAGACGTTGATTTGATAAGCCTATCCTGTCCGTATATTTGTCTAAACAGCTAAGTTCCTACCAGTCTTTAGCATTCAACCATAAATGTAATTGAATACTAATTGACCACAGGAGCTCCTTTTAGTCTAATAACTAATAGTTCCTTCTCTGAAGGGCTCATGCCAGTCTCCACAAGCCTGAGTAACCCAGAGACTTTGATGTTGAGTGATGAAAGTCTCTCACTGTAGCAAGACTGAGACATTTCTGCTTTTCAGATAACTGGGCAGAGCTACAAAAGAACAAACAGAATCTTAGAATGGGTAATGATGGAGGATGTGCTTTTCCTCTGCTGGTTACCAGAGGTAGAGAAAAACCTTTCAGGGATTTTAAGCAACACTTCTTCAGTGTAGTTATTTTGTGTTGTTCTTTTCTTTGTTACGAATATCAAATTGTGCTCCAAGGAAAGAAAACTAAAGATCTTGGGTGTTGGTTTTTTTCTTGCACAAAAGAAAAAGAGTGCATTTTTCTTTTGAGCCTAGTGGTGTAAATTTACTAGCTTACACTTGCTTTCCTTTTAAACTACAGATATATAGTTTAATGGAGTGCAGTGGGACATTTAATACTTTTCCTCACCCTCACAGACTCCTGCAGAATAGTCTAATTTGTGTATCCACCTGCATTAAATTTTTGCTAATACAGTTTCTCTTCTATGGTTTCATAACAGGGTCCTGGAAGTGGAATAACATTCTTTTTGAATTTGTTTTCCCCTCTGTTATTTTAGTGCAGAAGCAAAACAAGAAGAATAAGGAAGCTTTCAGCTGAGCTTTTAAATGAGCTGGAAGGAGTTAAGGGTTGGCAGGAGATATTTCAAGACCAGTACCACGAAGAATTTCTTAAAAAGTAGACGTATTTTGGCAGTATGAGCATTTCAAGGCCACTAAAGAATGGGAAAAAGAAGTATGAAGGAGGAATGGGTCTGTGTCCTTAATCCTGATTAGAGCAGCTTTTTGAAGTCATTGTGCTCAGGACAGGAGACAATGGTCACAAATTGAAACACATGAAATTCCATCTGAACATATGAAAACACTTTTCACTGTTGTTGAACACTGGAATAGGTTGTCCAGAAAGTTTCTGGAGTCTCTATCCCTAGAATCATTCAAAATCTGACTGGTCACAGTTCTGGGAAACTCTACCTGACACTGCTTGAGCAGGGAGGTTAGACTACCTCATCTCCAGGGGTCCCTTCCAACCTCAATGGCTCTGCAGTTCTGTGATTTTACTAAAAACTATTGGTTTTAGTGAGATTTAATAATATCACTCACCTCAGAGGCACTTAATAACCTAAAGGAAAAATCACAGCATTTCTTCACCTTCCTCCTTATCAAGAGGGATGTGAGGAAGGTGGACTGATTGCTAGAGAGAAAAGGTGTAGAAAAGTGTGCTTCATCGTGTGAGACCTACTACTGATGGCAATATCCATCATAGTGGGAAATTCCTTGACTCTCAGTGTTTCAGCTTGGCTAAGTAGTGATCAGAGATCCCTATTAATGGTTTCCCTGGAGTTTAAATTTAAGAGCAAGTACATACCACTCCAAGAATAAGTGATCTACAATATATGCAGTATTAATGCAGTTATAGTTTGTGATATATGTTGCTTCCCTGAAAGTAACTTGCAACCTTACAAATCCAACCTTCATTACTGGAATCAAAGCGCAGTCTAAATCCTCGAGCATTGACTGATCCATCAGTGACAAACTTGACATAAGCAAAACTGTCAGAGGTGTCCACAGCATCAGGGAGAGTATTACCACAGTACCTGCCCAACAAATTTCCTGCAAAAATCAAATACAGAAAGACAATTTTATATTAATATATTGTTTATATTGAAGGATTGCTTTCCAAATTAACTAGAGAGGCAGGAGTAAACTACTAAAATCAAGTTATTTCTTGGTTTACAGAAGGGTTTTGTTTGCCTTACTTTGCTTCAGCAAGCAAGGCAGACAGAAGCAAACACTGTACTTTGAAAAGGCTCACATTGTACCCACAGGGAAATGCTTTCAGGAACCTCTGGTGAGGTTTCACAGTAGTTCTAGGGAAGGGAAGACAAGTTCTGAAATAATTCTCAGACCAGAAGCGTTGTATTCTCGGATCTCCACAAAGTCATTTGTGCACTCGGAGGAGTTTTGAATATCTAGGCCTTCTAGTCTGATGGACAGATAATGGCCCCTGGGACCCTGCAGAAGCCATTCACACAGCAGGTTGTCTTGATAATGAAGCTCAGGATACCCCGTGCTTTCAATGATGCCAGTTTGTCCTACCACTGTCCCGCCACAGGGAGCTGCAAAAGGAAGAACATTGCTTTGTTGACTGAAGAACCTCAGAGAGATGACCTTTCTCCTAAACAAGACCTAAAGTTAAGGCATAACGGACTTGTTCTCTAACTGTGGTAATAAAGCAGAAATTGCCTTCCAGTTAAAAATCTTCCATATTCTCATTCTAATTCAACCAGTCCTAGTTTGTTATGTTGGTTTATTTTTCCACACACCCCGTTCCATTGCAAGCATCGCTTCCTCTCTGTTATATCTCTTACTGATTTGAACAAACTCAGATTTCAAGGTCTATATCTAATCTCTACCTTTGTCCATATCTACCAGAAAATCTTGGAAAGCTGTATGAAGTAATTATAAAGAAATTCAGTTTGCTAAACACGGATCTATGTTTTTTATGACTGACAAAAGTGTTGACTGCTGGTTTGGGCCTACAGCTATGGGTTAGACTCCTCTTTTCTGCACCCCCTTCCTCTTCACATTCCACTAATTGTGATGCCTTGGTAAGGGATGAAATTGCACAAATTGGGAAACAGATATTTATTTTTAATTTTCTCTCTCTGAAAAGTCATTTCTCTGTAGTACCTGCAAACCTAAGTTGGTAATACTAAGGCTTACAGCAAATAGTATTTTGGGATGGAATTTATTGGATTTTACAGTGTATGCTGTATGTCTGCTAGCTACAATCTTTTCATGGTAATAACAGTTCTGTTCATGCTATGTGCTCTTCTGAGTGATTAGTGTTTTGTTCCAGGATGACTGACATACAGCAGAGATACTGTAAATCTGTTGTGGATAAATATGAATTGTGGCTTTATATACTAACAATTTTTTCTTGCAAGTTGTTTCAGTTTTCATGTTCAGAAATATAATAGCACACCATATTTACATGTTTGAGATCTAACACAATCAGCAAAATTCTAAGGTAATATAGTCCACTACTTTGCCTTTGAGAAATTAATAGTCCTAGACTTTCCAATGAGTGATACCAACATGATAACTGTTATTCTTTGAAGATTATTAACATTATAAAAACCAAAGGAGCAGCATATTTCTGAACCTGATCAAAGGCTATTATTTATTATTAAAACTTTGCTAGTGCTCTCTTAACTTGGTTTTGCAGCTTGAGAGCAAATAATTTTAAAGTATTTCTTTTCCTAGCTGACAAATAATGTTTCTTTCTGTTTGTTCCTTTTTCAGTCATTGTTGCACTGCCACTGTTTGTCTAGCAGCATTGTTATTATAGATTGATTTACGTTTACATAGGGAAGGTCCTAATTTGTTCTTCTCCCGCCAGCTCTCAGCTAATCTTTGCATTCCCCTACAGGATCCTGCTTATGAAAACAACACTAATTTTGCATGCTGAAAATCAAATCATGTCTATGCTGACCTTTGTTTCTACTGTCCCTTTGACAAGAGATTAACCAGTCTTTGTTTCCACTGCTGCAGATCTCTGAACACTTTCCTATTCCTATTTCCAAAATTTTCAGCTCTTGTTAATTGCACATCATGCTGATGTTAACTCATATGATGATTCTGATCTCTTAGCTTTAACATTAATTGAAAGAGGCACATATCTGTCAGACCACCTCATAGGAATTATTTAATCCCTATTACAAATGCCTGACACTTGAGACAAAAATCTTTTCTAAAACCAGAGAAATTAATAAATGCAAGCATTACCAATGGAGTATTTCACGTTGAATCCCACGTGTGTGGCACTGTTGTCAGACCTGAACCTCAGATACATGACAGCTCCTGAGGATCTCTGTGAGCCTGGCATCAAACCTCCACATAGCTTGGCAATGACTGGGGCACTGGAGTCAGCACCATTGCGTAGCTCAAGGTAACTGGAAGTGCAGCTAGGAGCAAAGAAAATTTTCTGTTGAATATGTAGCAGTAATGGTTTGAAATCGTTTTAGTATGTGCACAAAGGCATGAAGCTGTAGTGAATTGGATCAGTTTCCAGGCAGTGTGTCCAGGACAGAATCAATATGTTCATAATCAATTGTAGTTATGTAATATTTGAATCAAAAGTGCTAGAAACATTGAGAAAGATTCATCCCAAGCCCAGTCTATGATCTGATCAGATCTGACAGAAGTCCTGAGAAGGGGTATGAATAACACTGATAAAGTAGTTGTGATCATCTTTAACAATATTTTTTTTTTCCCCATCATTCCCATTCAACAGATATTCCATATTAAGTCTCATTGACAACTGTTGAATTAAGGAGCAGATATAGGACAGACGAAGGGAATAAAAATTCAAATCTGGAAGCTTTCTTAGGTAGGCATAGAAAGACCCAAAATATCTTAACTAACAGCTTCATCTTTGGAATGGTGCAGTGTCCTGGAAAGCCAGAAAGAAAGGACACCTTTGGGATTCTCCATCCTGCACCATTTTTTCTGGAAATTGTCTCACAGGTGAGGGTCACCTTTGCTGAATAGTGGTCTAGTCCCAAATCAAAGAAGTTACATGACCTGGAAATTAGGCCTTGTTTTATGCTTCAGGAATGGGGTGCAAAACATGTAGACCCATTGCAAATCAGCAGACAGGCAACGGAGAAGGTAGACAAATTGTTGTGGTGGCAATCCATAGAATTTAAAAGTTCCTGAGAGTCAAAATGACTGAAAATCTGAATATGAAAAGGCTAGAGGGCACAGATTTTACAGAAAACACCTTCCTACCATGGATGCTTCCTCTCTGTTATATTAATTTCTGGCATGCACTGCAAAGTCCTAGGAATGTATACTAGTGGCCTGATACCTTCAGTGATCTCTCTCAAAAATTTCCTAACCATTTTTGATTGTAAATCTGGAAGTGCACTCTGGGAGGAATTAGAGAAAGTGACAGGGAAAGAAGTGTCAGAATGGAATCTATGAAGAAACACAGGCAAAATAATGTGGATGCATACTTTGGTGAAGGCTCAATGTTGAACTGATCTTCAAATTGCAGCTCTATTGCATGTCCATTAGAAGCAGTTATGGTCCATACACAGTCAACATGTGGGGGATAACTGCTTGGGTAGTTGGGGGAAGATATATATCCATTGGGGTTGAAATCATCGATATAAACATTCCCTCCACAAGCTGGGAAAGAAAAGATTGCCAGTAAAAAACAACACATTAAGGAAATAGGTGAGGCATCAAAAATATGAATCATGACTATATTCCAACACATAATTTCCTTTCGTTGGCATATAAAACAGATACATTTTCCTGCTTACTGTGGGAAAACATTTTAATGCAGTAGAATCCTATGATCCTGTGATCCTGCTTACCTAGCCATCCTCATTTACAAACGTTCAGAGCCCTGAATTAATCTGTTATTAGTTCTTCCTTGGATTGCTTCTAAACCAAACAGGAAATAAATTTCTTGACTTGTTCCTACCCCAGTTCCCAAGAGCTAGAAAGCCTACAAGTCAGACCCATCAATGCTTCTGTGAATCATTCCCCACTTCTGCTTTCTAAAAGTTGAGATGTCTGTTTGAGATAATAATCAACGTGTGAGGAATGCCAGTCAGAGCAAACATGAGGATTTGTTCAGGTCCTTTATCCTACAAAAATATCTTTACTTTGGCCAGATCCTTTCAGTCAAAAACCCCCACTATGTTATAGCTATATTGGTTTAACACGGGGTTTTAGTCAAGTTTTATAAACTGAAGTGGTAGAAATACTGTTGTATAGCTTCACCCATTCCCTTCATGAATCCCCTACAGTAATGCTAAGAATGATTATTTACAGCAGTAGGGAAAAGTAGGCAGAAAACAAGCACTTAAAAATGTTAGTAGATTGACAGGTTGCCTTAGCTGTGTTGACTTACACTGTTTAACAGGAGGTCTCCTGGTGTCCCAAGTGGCATCTGTCATGAATGAAGTGAAATAACTGCAAATGCCATATCTCTGATTTACCCTTGGGACATGACTCTCCATTTTCTCTTTCTTTCAACAAATGTTAGCTCTGGCAAAGATTGTTATTTTCTCAGTGGAGAGTAAAACTTGTAAGAAATTTTTCCACTTTTCTAGACATGCTAGCCTAAATCATTCCTGACATCATTTAGTGCTTGCTCTGTGTACTATGTTCTTGTTTCCAAGGGTTTTTTTTTCTCTCCTGTATGAATTTTGAACATATCTTCCTAACTATAGATGCTACTTCCCTGCTAAAGGGTTCCCCATAAGTGTTTTTTTTAACCTTAATATCCTGAGGTTCCATGACCTGGAGATGGTTCTCTTTAAAAAGGAGAAATTTGAGAGTAGGATCAGAAGTCATGCACTAAAGAAGAAAACACGACATTTTTGCAGACATCTGATTTTACCAGGATTGGGACTTATAACAAGAGCCTCTTTTAAAAGGACAAATGCCCAAGTTATATCTGTTGAGATGTAGAATTTCAGTTTATTTTCTAGACTTACCTAGACTCTTAGCCTCATATTTCAGTTTGAACCCTTGACCCTCATCCCTGCTGTCAGAAATGAAGTGGACAAACAGCTGATTGTCTGTGGTGTACATGGTGGAGATGGGGTTGCTTCCACAAAATCGTCCATTCCCTCTTCCGGGTGTCAAAGGTGGGGCAGCATTATCTAACCCATTCTTCAGCTAGAAGACAAATTGCTAATGTCACTCAAGTAAACATCCCTGGAATGTAAACTTTGAGCACACACCATCTTAATGCTTCCAGCCATGGGGGAAAACAATAACCTAGTGATTAATTAATACACAGCAATAAATAGTGTGGATGTGTGGGGTATTTCTCTTTGTTATTTCCATACCCTGGCAACCTGGGCTGCCTTAATGACACTGAAATCTAGCAGATTCAGTAGCTTCATAGCTTTCAGGCCTTGGTGACCTAGCTAATAACCTCACCTCTACATAATCCCCAAGGTTGCAGGAAGTATCCTCACTCTTAACCTGGAAAGGCTGTTCAAAATGGACAGCAATGATAAATCCAGAGGTTACCACTACATGCCAGGAGCAATTCAGATTAGGAGCATAGTCTTGAGGGTAGTTGGGGGATGATATCACACCCCTGTCTGTGAGCAAATAGCCTCCACAACCTGCAAAAAAGGAGTTGAAGCAAAGAAAAAAAAAAATTAGCATAAACTATTCACATATTCATTTAGAGAAAAACCCTGTCTCCTAAAAGGAAGATGTGACAGGTAAAAACAAATGTCGAAGTATATGAAGATTTGAGCAATGAACAGCTACAAGCTAGTAGATTGAAAGATGCCACAAACCAAACATCTTGACAGTGAGAGTCAGTTCTCAGATTTAACAGATGAGTAAGCAGGCAGCTATGTCAAGGATCTCCCATGGCATGAGCATATTGTTACACAGAGTACATTGCTTCTAGCCATGGACCAAACTGCTGTCACCTACTGAAGCTGCCAGTCAGAAAAACTTCCCCTTGTTGCCTATTGTTATCCTAACATCTTCCTTGGTGCCTGTGGGAGAAGTGCCACTGGAAATTACTGACATTCCTGCTGGAATTTACACAGCTTTCTGCATCTGTTTCTCCCTGTTTTGTGTCTACTCTTAGAGTCATTTATTTCCCTCTCTTAGCTGGGCATTTTTAAACCCTTCAGCTGAACTGTTACAAATTTAGGCATACACTTTTCTTACTTTTAAAAAGTTACTGGTCTGGTTGCTTTTTTGTTGTTTCGTTGTATTATATTGCTGGGAAAATTGCAAATTTTACCTTTGCAGAATCAGACATTCATTAATGCATATTCATGAGATGAGAATGATTGGTCTGTGAAATTAAGCAGATAGGCTGTAGACAACTGTTAAAAATGCCAGAGTCTTTTCTTTCCTTACCCTATTGCTAACAGCAAGGCAGACATTTATGTGGGGGGAGGAGAAACAAATCTTACTTTTGTGATAAGTGGCATTAAACCCTGCTCCAGTGACACTTCCATCGGACGTGAAGTGGATGAACATCACCTCTCCAGTTGATCTTATTGGCCCAGGAGGTTCTCGTCCACACAGCGTAGCCAGCACTGGAGAAAGACTAGTGTCTCCTGAGATCAAAAGAAGGTATGTTAGTGTTAAAGCCAAACCAGTTCAAATCTGACCGTTGGTTGCTGTGGCTAACACTTTCAGGAGCATGCTTTTCAAGATGTTACAGACTGAGAGTTATTTTTATAGACCACCAAATACTTTGCTAGACTTTTGTAGTTTTATTTTATCTAGCAGAATGTCTCAGCATAGAGGAAGAATGCCAATTTAGAGCATGTTCCCATTGCTATCTAGATTGCTTAAACTCAATGGACATGAGAATTCCAGGTGCCAGCATCTTGGGTATGTATTGCATGCTGTCAGGGTGGGGGAGGATTGGCTTCTCACCGTCCTGGATGGTAAGTTTGTCATAGTTGCATGAGCTGTGAGATTCTATGTCTAGGGCCAGGATATTGAACTCCACAGTGTATCCAGGAGCTCTGATAAGCCACACGCAGTCAGCAAAACTTCTGTAATTCCTAGGCCAGCCCGGTGAGAAGAGGAATGAAGGTGTTTCTTCAGCGGTTACAGTCCCTCCACATGCACCTGCCACATACAAGAAGACAAAAATGAAAGCACCCTCTTCTTAAACTGAACACTCTCATCATATAATTTAAGATGATGGTCCTACAACTAAGCAAGCCCAACAGGGGCATGGTGATGATGTGCATAGTCACGGGAATGCATTTCTTCAACTTCAGTTTGGACTGGGAGTACAAAAACTGAAAACCCTGACCTATAAGGATGTTCCTGTGATATCTGGTGTAACAATGATGTGACCTATTTTACCAGGTTTACTAGCAAAAGACTTAAAAGCATCTACCACAGGTTGCATATCAGAAAGGAACAATGCATACATAACCAGTAATACATAGACAATTTAGACCCTGTTGAAATTGAAGTACTTTTCTTTCTTCACTCCTAATGTCTCAGCTGTGTGTTTAGATCAATCTGGAGAGCTCACTGGGTGGGATATCTAGTGGCTCAGTGCTCTCTCAACACATGAGCCCATTACATGCTGTGACTGTCTCGCAGAGCGCTTAAACCTATTACATACTGCTACTATCCTGCAGAGCCCTAGGGGTCCTTAATCACTCTGTCCCCAGAAATTGGCCTTTAGATTTAGAAAGAAGACATTGCACTATGTTCTAGTTAGTCTTAACTTTCTCTTTTTGAACTTGATCAGAGAAAAAGCAATGGCGTAAGAAGCATATGCCCTCTCCTTGCAGGAGCTATTTGTCAGAAGTACATGGTTACACCGAGCATATTCTCTTTATTCATGGACATAGATGCAGTATAGTGAAATGTTTCATATCACAATGGCCAGTGACTTCAGAATGGTGTTTCAAGAGGGATACTTCTTCATGAAAGCATATAAAATGTTTAGTTTTCATGAAATACCTGTGTAAAGAAAAATGTCTCCTCTAGCCACATGCTTAGTTTTAAAACACTGTAAATGAGAGTCCCTAGAAATTGCTTCACAAAGCTATTAAAATGTTTAATTGAAATGTCAATAAAAGCTTTCCATCTGTTAATAGCTTGGGCTTTCTCTTGTGAGAAAGTTGGCTTAGAGTTTTTTAGGTAAAGCTCAGTATATCACTGGCTATATCACTTTAAGCTGTGCAGCCCACTGAAAACCCACCTCTAGCAATGGTGTGTGTAACAGCAGAAGCATCCACTGCATACCACTCCAGAAGAAAGCCTTTTCCAGTCACAGATGAATCTGACTGGAACTGGATTGTCATTGAACTGCCAGAGGATGCAAAAGAAGCAGGGTCTGCACCACAGTATGTTGCAATAGGGCGAGAATGAACGGTGGGCCCATCGTAAACCTGCAAAAAGAGGGAGTAAATGATGCTGTTCCTCACACAGGCAGATTTTCATCCGCCCAATACTCAGAAAGTTTCCAAGAAGAAAATTAACCTCTTTAAATCAATGAGCAAATTCCAGTTCGAGAAATCTCCCTTTCCACTATATACTGTTAATTGTGAAGCTTCCATGGAAGCCATCAAATTCAGCTCATTCCCCATCACAGGGTTGCTCTGTAGGGACACAGATTGGCCTCCCACATTAAAAAAGCCCACTGGTACAATCTTGTTTCTTGCTGAACAACACTATCTGCAGAAAAAAGGGCATTGCTTTTCTTTTTTTTCTTTGTTTTTTTTTTCTCCTTTTTCCCCCTGAAGAACACATATATTTTAAATTCTATCAAATAAATATGCAATAATATTTTTTTTTTCTGTTTTATGTATTTATAAGTCAAAATCTTGCCTGGTTGAAAGATGTTTTTCTTTTGCCACCTTTCAAACCTATTTGTATTCTTGTTCTCTTCCCCCCAGTAAAAAATTTCCAGTAAGGAAATCTAGGAAATAGTAAATAAACATTAACATTACACTGAAGATCTGATCCTTGAGTCAAGTTAGAGGTCAGGCTGATTCACACCCACTGAACGATTTAAGAAATTAATTTTCCTTTCAGAGGGACAGACAAGGAGAGGCGGGCTGAGTTAGAAGAAAGATGATGATGTTAAAATCTGACATGAGATGAAGTTTCCTTCTGAACTAATACTAAATATGAGTATCAATGAATTAATAATGAATAGAATATACTGAATATATTGAACTAGTAATAGCTTTCTCTTTCCCAAAGATGAAAGAAAAGGATAGTCAGTGAATTGACTGGTTAAAAAAAGACATTTAGCTTATTTAACTAAGTAGTTACATTTAGCTACATTCAGAAAGATGATGTTGCCTCTATTACTCCATTTTGCTTAGCAACGTGCATGCTGTATTATTTAACCTGGTATAAAGGCTAGACTGTATTACAGGAGGGTACAGAAAACCAGTCAAACAGTAAAAAGAGGAATCTTCCTACCGCCAACAACAAATTACTGATTCAGAAAACAAAGAAGGTGCAAAAAAAGCATCGTTCCTTGTAGGATATTAAATTAACCTTATTTTTAGAGGCACTGAGTTATTATCATCACTGTTGTCCTCAACTGAACCACCAGAGAAAAAAGTTCATTCTGGTATGTGCATTGAAATTCCTGGGTTTTGAAATTCAGGATTGTACCACTGGGACTTATTTTCAATAAGTTTCAAAGCTATAGGTTGTAAATGTCTGTTAGGGAGCCAAAGAGTATGTAGCCCTTCCTACAGCTAATCATTATTAAAAAGATGACATAGCAAAACCAATAAGGCAAGCCAGATACTCAGAAATTCTTCCCATTTCTCTCATAGGTTTCCTCTTCTATCAAACTCTTTTATCAAAGTTCAATGAAATAAACCAACTTCTCACAACGAAATCACCTTTAGCTTGTCGTAACGGCATCTGTGATGATTTTCGATATCCATCTGCAGGACGCGGCCATGGATAACTTGCGAGGCATTGACGTTTATTCGCCACTGATAATTGGAATTGTGAGGGTAACTTCTGGGCCACTGTGGTGAAGCTATTCGTCCTCTCTTTCCCACAATGTCATTTCCATACACTAAAGAACAAGAAAGAGACAACCAATATCTACAATTCACATATATTAGAAGAAGAATTAGGGCCCAACCTGGAACATAAATTTCATTTCAGCCCATCTGACTTAATTTATTTAGGACTAGACAGCACTGTGAGAAGTTGACCTGTGTCTCAGACAGTCCTAGGATGCACATTTAGTTATTTTTCTTGTTGTAAGGGTTGCAGTTTACCCTTATCTGAAGGAAATTAACCATCTGAGCTGTGTGGCTCTACATGTTTGAGAGGTAGGAAGATGGCACATCTAAATTCCCCCGTCTGTTTACTCCATGTTCATTTCTCCTCAAGAAGTATTAAATAATAAAATTAATTTTTTTTTAAATGCTGTGTTTGCTTTGGCTGGGATAGAGTTAATTTTCTTCATAGTAGTCAGCATGGACCTACATTTTGGATTCATGCTGAAAACACTGCTGAAAACTCAAGGATGATTCTCTCTCCCAGCCCCCTGTGAGTGGAGTCAGCAAGCAGCTGTGTGGGGCTTAATTGTTCTGGTGAAAAATGGTTCTGATTTGATTGAGCTCTGAACTATTGATAATTCTTTTTGAAAATGAGTAGTAAAAGTCTCAGATTAAGGAAAATTATTAGAAGTTTAGCTTGTATAATCAGAATGGCTGTGGATGTTTAGCTTCAGCAGTCTGTTCATGCAGTAAGTCATACGGACATTTGCAATGGTTTCTTGAAACTTTGGATCTATAAACTGACATAATTTCATTTTCTTTTAATTCTGCACCCTGGCTGATGGCACCTAAATTCAAACTGGAAGATGGACACTGTTATGCTTAAAAAACCAAAATGGAAAGATGGGAAAGAAATGCTTCTTTCTTAATTTGTCAATTGCACAATGAATGGCAACATAAACATTAAATAAGGGTGCTCTCTCTCAGGTAGCAAAGACATCTGGTCAGGTATTTTTAACTCTAACAGGCTACTGGTAAACTTGGATTGCCATAGAACTTCTTAGTATATAGCTCTTACTTGTATCCCCACAGTCCAATACTGCAGAGGGAAGAATATGAAAACCACATGATAAGCTATGAGAAAATAGTCAGTGAAATAGAGGACATTTTATTTTGTGTAATCCATGGAATTCTTCACTACTAGAAGGATAATATGATCAATCTGAAAAAAATATTGTCTGTTATGAAAAAAAAAAAAAAGATAGAATGTCACATCTAACTCTTCTGATTATGTTATACTTAATATACTTACACTTAATATAATTACACAGTTCTGTTCTGACATGCTTTAGGGTATCTCTTTACATTCAGCTAACATGTTACAAAATATTTTTTAGGAGAATTTACAGTCTTGCTGTCATCAAGAAACATTTTCTAATAGACTTTACAGGGCCAAACGATCACTTCTTTGAATCATTTTGGAAGTGTTATGAAGGAACAATAGCTTCCAATTAAATAACATTTACTTACAGTGAGAGAATGTGGCCCTGAAGCCAACAGCAGTGCCTGAGCCATCTGAGACAAATTTGACCCACAGGACATGTCCAATAGTAGATGTATAATTTGAAGGCAAGGAGTTCCCACAGAATCGTCCTGCCAGCGCGCCTGTTTCATCCCCTTCACGAATCTCCAGGTAATCTTTGGTGCAGCCATTGCTACTTTCTACCTGAAATGCTCTGTTTCAATAGCAATAGAAGAGCATTAGCAGGCATATGACTGGCACACACTTCAGTGTGCCCTTCCAGACCACTAATCCCACTGTACCTGGTATCTTACTTTAGCAGTTAAGAAGAGGGTAGCAACAAAACCCTCCAGAACCCTTAAGTCACTGCTCATCACTTGGCAATGATGCTGATACAAGGCTCTCTCTTTTCTAGCCCCGTGTTTTATAACAGAGCTTCAGTTTGCAAAGTTACATTTTCAACAGAATTCTCAAACCCCTGTAATGTTTCTCGGTTCCCCAGAAACAACCATTAAACACAGAGTGGCCCTGGTATATAAACCAGATTTTTAATATAAGCCCAGCTCAGACTATTTATGGAGTGCACATCTACTGGGTGCGGAGAAGGCTTTTAGCCTTACAAATCAGTTTGCAGCCTCTTCATATGTGTTCTATTTCAGTACACTCTCTAGTCAGAAAACAATTGCCAGAGGCCTAGATTCATTTGTAGTTAACTCCTCAGAGCTCAGAAATCCCTTAGCAGTTTCTCCAGAATTATGAAATATTACTGTTTCTCTGGCCTCTCTGAGCTTCACATAGCTAGGTGTACAAAATAATAATAAAGATTCCTATAAACTCTTCCAAGGTAATTGTTATCTTAGAAAAAGGATAATATTTAGCAATCAGATTATAAATTCTTAAACATTGCACTAAGCTGAATGCTAAATATAGTCTAAAAATCGTTGTCTCTTATTCTAAGTACTTTGATGCAACCCAACACACATTCCAGAAGCAGGCTATGAATATATAGTAAAGATTCTAGAGAGCACCTCTTATGACCAATGCCCCAAATATTTGCTCTTTCTGATTTTCCAGTAACAACTCCTCCCCTTCAGTCCTGAATATAGCCACATGTATTCAGTGTACACATGCTGTGAAACGGGTCCAACCACTCATCTGGATATACTTTAACTTAAAGCTAACCCTCAAATTGCAAGACAGGCACTTCTGTTCAGACTGAGCTGAAGGAAATTAATGCCTCATGCCAACAAAACTTTATAAACCCCTAATATTAAATTAAATAAATACTGCTTTCTAACACAATTACTCCATGCTTTCCGGTATTTTCATCTTGCCTTTCAGCTATGTGTAACTGAATAAAAAGAGCTTACATCTACTCAGTGGTACTATTATATAACTGAATGTATGTTCTGCTGATAGTTTCTGTTTCACATGAGATTTCTGGTTTAGTTCTGAAAAGTTGTTATTCATTAGTCTGTAGCAAATATTTTGGAAAATGTTTTCAGGCTGTAGTACTTTTCTCTGCCTCGGTGAATAAAGGAGGAATAGAACGTCCTTTTTATTGCATTAGTGAATCAGTACATGCCAAACAAATTGAACCTTATGCAGTCAGTATGTTACTGGGCAAATTTTCCTTTTGCCCTGAATAACGGTAAATGCAGGTTTCAGAATTCCTTTTCTTTTGCTGCTCATTCTTGATAAGCTTTGAAAGGGGTCAATGCTCTCTTTCTTGGCAGGAGCCACTGTTTGATGCCGGAAACTGAGAGGCTCAGAAATCCACATCATGGGTAAAGAACAACCTAACGACCCTGGTAAAGGACTCCACATTGTTCTGTGGATCACGGGTGACTTTCCTGTCAGAAGACTTCAAAGGAAAGTTACTTGGCTGAAGGGAAAACAAAAATTCCTTCAGATACTCTCCTGGCCCCTGTTGTATCTCCACTGCTATAACTTGGAGAAATTTTGAAGAGTTTAATATCATTTTTAACCCTACAATCTGTGGAGTATCTGGGCCTTTTATATTACTCAGCTATATAATAAATACTACAAGGAATCTGGTAGTAAGGGAATAGTAGGAATTTCCTTTGTAAAGAAAAGACAAAGCAATGCTAAATTTCCTCTTCTTGTTTATGAGTAAGTGAGAACTGGCTTCTTCAGCATCCCATGTTCCCCAAACAATAAACCACCTATTTATATAATGCTGTATATGCCTTACTATAAGCAATGACTAATTTGATTGCAAGCTGCAAGTAACCACTGCTGTGTTCTCTTTCCAAGTTACTCTAAAAACATGTTTCAGCTTTATCATCTGGTAATTACATTTCCTAATAAACACAGAGCATCCTTCCTTCAGGTCTGTTAAAGGGCTGCATAATAACCCCTAGCATTGGATTTACACGAAGGACAGCTGGAGCCGGTTGCCAGGGGAGCTGAAAATCATCCAGACACACTCAGTGTTGAGCGGATATGGTTCAGGATAGCTAGGGCTGCTGAAAGCTCCTCTGTCCATGTGGAAAGTACCCCCGCAGGCTGCAACAAGAAGGAGAGAGCAGAGATTTGAGAACGATGACATAAAAAACAAACACAAAAAACCAAACCTTGCCGGAGCCAGAGCATTTGACAACCAAGAAAGCATTTCTCCTTATCTCCGTGTTCTTTAGCTTGTTGATACACTTGCTGAGAACTTGGCCAAAAAAAGGAAGGGCAATAAGAGATTTTAAAAGGGAGAATGCCAGAAAGACAAATATAGACCTGTTCTTAAAAGACAGAGGCATAAAGTAGCAACTCCTGTCATATGGACTCACATGATGTTGATGCAGCATAGGTGGCATGGAAACCCCTGGCAGTACTGAAGTTGTTGGAGATGAAGTTCACCACCAAGGCATTACCAAAAGAAGTGATAGGATGCGGTATAGTAGTGCCACAGTAACGGCCTGAAAGAGAACAAGCCAGAGAGAGGGGAAAGGAAAAAAAAAAAAGTGTTCAGATTGTAATTACTATTGCTAATTTAACATTTGGGGTTAACGCCTGACAGCAACCCAGAGTAACATTTGTTGCTTACAATCGTAGTTGTTAATTCAATCTACATAAAAATGAAATACCCCGTTTTCAAAGAACTCAACTTTGGTGGCATTTCTTTTTTTTTTAAAGAGAGGAAGAACATCCTGCACTCCAGACACCCTAGTCACTGGCTATTCTGTCATTAAGCTCCTTTGTTTTCACTTTATCCAGAAATTACAGCCTAAATGGAAAAAAAGAAGTTCCCCTCAGCTAGATCTGACAGTAATTTCCATTTCACCCCGTTGATTTTTGATGAAATAAAATAGACAACTGACAGAAACCAGACCAGTTCTCCTGTAATGGATTTTAACATGGGAATTAGGAATATGAATCATGTTCTAGCAGAAAGACATCTGACAGTACAAAGAAAGATAGCAGCTAGTATCCTGGTCCTTTTGCAGGTGAAAGCCAAGGACAGGAGAACAAAAAATGAATTCTGCTCATACTTACAAACCATTTAAATTGAGTGCAGCCTCACTCCTGACAAAGGAATATATACAAAAGTAGAGTAAGGGAAAGCATAATCAGGCACAGATATTCCAGATTTCCCAGAAAGGAATTTGAGGCAACCCTGGGGATGTGAGGGGAGTCAGGACTACCCTGTGGCCAGGGCTTTCTCACAGCTTCCTGGCTGTATAAGCACTGAATTTTGCTGATCTAGGCTGCTCCTGCCACTTGAAGGTGATGGCTCTGGACAGAGATGTCAGGTGAAAGCTGTAGAAAATCCAGGAACAAGAGGAAAACCAGGCTTGAGGTTTCCAGGGCTTGAGGAAAATCCATTTTCTGCTCTCAAAAATCTGCAGCATTCTTCACCTAGCATACTTAGTGTGGGCAATGATTATTTACAAGTATGGGTTACGTTATGTTTTTGTACAGTTAACTGGGAATTCAGTTTAAATGGAATTGCTTAGTTCCCAATATTGTTCAGCTGAAGAGGAAGGAAAAGGCAGCTGGAGTCAACCCCAAACTGCAGGTTAGCAGCAACACAGACATTGCCTGGGAGGATTGTGCCATTCACACTGAAGACTTATTATCCATTCCCAGTCTCATTTGGCCAGAGTGGCCAAGAAGTTTCCTTTATCAGAGAAAAATCCATGAAGCAGGAGGACACTCACAGAAAACCTTCTCCTGCTTACCTTGGGTGTAGTTACATATATGAAATAAACAAGGGAAAGGTGCAGTACCTTGAAGAGGAGCCTTGTAGTTATCCCCATCCAGAATCTCCACAAAATCCGTTGTACAGTTTTGTCTATTGTTTTCAATATCAAAGTCAGTGAATGAGAGTGTGACATGGTTGACTGGCAACAGCAAAAAGAGTAAGAACTTAAAAATAAGTTTCCATTTCACATAGAAGTTGTTACATGTAAAAAAAAAAAAAAAAAAAAAAAAGAGTACTATCTTTTCTTTTCTCCCTGAAGTCAATCAGTGCCCATAACATACAACGTATGAAGTAGTTTTATTCCCCAATGCATGGAGTGAATTTGAGGGAAGTGCATTAATCCTTACTGCAAAGGTCCTGTAAATCTCTTCATACTTCAGTTCTTTCTCATACTCGACATTAGAAGCGTAGGATTTAACACATATACCTCAGTCTAAATTTCCTAATATCTGAACAGCTTCATTATGTACTGAAAGGTCAGAAAGTACAACATAGAAAATTTAGACACATTATGAAGCAAAACTTATTTCTACACATACATGACCTTTTGTCCCTTTGCAATCTATAACATAGATCCAGACAAAATATGAATTGATGCTGCCCTGCTCCAGGCTTAGAAAGAGCTGGTTCTTTCATCATTTTGTAACGTTTCACATACATCAATTGGGCTGGTTAAAGGATCATTAACTACCCTCAGCTATATTTGTACAGAATTGGATTTTCCACACCCTTGGACTGCAGGCTACGTCCTAAAAAAAGAGGATTTCTGACTCAGGGTATTTTTGACTCTCAGATTGCTCTTGCATGTCCGATACAAACAAAGGTGAAGTCACAAATGGAAGAAGAGAGTCTGTCTTCAACTTCAGGCTGTGAGAGTACTTACTCCTGGCCTTAGAGCCCCTATGGAGTTTGAGCAGGTCAGAAAGATTCTTACGATTTAGATGACAACTAAATTTTGTCCCACACTGACCAAGGCCGAATTTGACACAAATATTTTGCTTCTCACTGGTCTACAATTAATTAGCTAGAATAAGCTGAAATGACAGACATGGACCCAGGCACTGCATTCAGCAGGGTGCCACTGACTGGCATTCAGCTGCGTAGTCTGTGTTTGGCACTCTTTGTGTCCTGTCCGGTCAATCAATTACAGCTATCAATGCAGGTCCCCAGGATACAAAGTAAAAAGGAAAAACACAGTGGGTGGCAAGAGCAGGAGACTTGTTGGCCTTCTCAGCAAAAGCAGAGCAGGAACTCTGCTGTGGTTTGCCATTGACTAAATCTATTGCATATGGCTATGTCCTGTAATGCTGTGTGACTGGCGTAAAGAAATCACGTGTACCTGTAACGTGTGGTATGTGGTGGTCCTGGTGCTAAGTGGAGGAAGACACTACATATACAGGCTACTTCATGTACAGCATTCTTTGTGGCCTCTCATACTGATGTAATTCAGGAGACAACAGTTAAATATGAATTTTCAACCTGGATCCATGAAAATATTGTCTTTAAAAATAAACATTGTGTAGGTGAGGAACAGCTCTGATGATGTCCTTTTTGGGTATTTGTATAAGAATCTACAGTAAAAAACCGCAATATTTCTTATCTCCTGATTTTTGTTCTGGTGTTTTCTTTGGCAAAATATTTTAAATTTTATAATTTAGAAAATTAAACTTAGAAATGTGGTTGGAACATTCTATGATTTTAACAACAGTGGCCAAATATCAGATGAACAAGTTAAGTTCAGTAGCTGTTATGAAAAATAAACATTAGTTTTAAATGGTGTTACCAGGATGCTATTATCCAATTGCAAATATTTCTTAGAAATCTTATGCATTATAAAGGTAATACTGTGTATTAAAGAAAATATCAGTATCTGATGGAAAATATTTGGTATTTTATGATCAGTCATAAATCTGTGTAAAATTAGACAGGAACATCTGGAGAGTGTATTTATGTGGATAACACCAGATTACTTATGACTTTTTTTTTTTTTAATATTGTGAATTGAAATTCCTCTCTACCTTTTCTAATTAAATAATTATTTTTAAATTATTTTTTCATGTTAACAGCATAGATTATATCTAACACAACTCCAGCTTGAAAAATCCAGACCAAAATAAGGTCAGCTAAATAGAAGCGCTTTAATTATATATAAGCCCTTAGACTTTCTCACAAACTCATTCAACTTCACAGAGTTATTCAACACCTCATTTATAATTGCAATGCTTGGATTACAGTAAATCAGCTAAGATGACAACATTGTAAACTGTTTTCCTCACTATGCACTAAATCTGTAACAGTGAAGTATGACTTGGGACAGATTAGGAGAGCCACACTCTCCAACTACCAGGATGCAGAACTTCCTAGAGAAATAAAGGAGGAATTTTGTATTGTTATTACAGAAAAGGAGATGAGGATGTTAGTCATCCCAGCTAACTATAAAAGATGTTTTTACTTACATGGTTCCTGAGCCCGAATAATCCAGCTGCAGTTCTGATTGTTTGGGTATTTGGCAGGATACAGAGGAGAGGAAATTGCTGCCCCAACTGAATCTGACTCTATGAAACTTCCGCACGCTTTAGAATGAAACACATACGTAGACACACAGCTATTCATATATATGCAAAACATACATCTTAGATTCTGTAGTGAAAAGGAATGTGTAAATTGTAACATGCTACCTTAAAGTGAAACAAGGATAAAATTCAGAACAGTAATTTATTAGGAGAGACTTAAGGACTAGCTCCCAGCACCGGTTGTACTTTCTTGACCCCATGCAGGCCATACTACACCTGGCTGACCATCTGAGAGAAGCCAGAGTGACTCAGAAACAGACCTCATCTTTATCAGCTCCTCATATTCCAGAAGAGCCACCTTGGGGCCAAAATAACTTGGTTTTAGGGTAGGTGCAATCATACACTGATTTCTCTGATCATTTGCCCGTGTTGGCAACTAGGAGAGAGGGGGAAAAAAAAAAAAAAAAAAAAAAAAAAAAAGGAGAAAACCCCCCAAACATAAGGAACTCTCCAGAACCTTCTAATGTCCAAGGATGGCATCACACTGCATTGGCGTGATCCTCATGTGAGCTATGTTGACAAAACTGTAATTTTATGAACCGTTGCACATGTGCAAGAGCTTGGATGACTGCATAATTCTGGTTAATGATGAGGAGTGCTGCAATGCCCAGTTTCTAAGCATACTACTAATTTACAGTGAAAAGAATCCTAAGAAAAAAATGAGAGAAAGGGATTTTCTTTGCAAAAAACTAAATGGTTATATCTTGGGGAAAAAAATGTTTTCAAAGTTACTGTGAAAAAAATGAAAGAAAACCATCAATCATCAAAAAGTATATAATTTCATGAAAAATCATGCCCAGTTGGTGTACGTTTTCATTAAAAAGGAAAACATGTAAAATACCAATTAGTCCTCCACAGATTGGATAGTTGATGTTTGGCAGGGTTTGCAGGCCTGAATCCATGGACTTCATCAACAGCACCACAGAGAATTCTTTTATAGCTTTTCAGATTCATGCGCATGGATAGACATATAAAATGTTATTTTGTCACTAGGTCTGTGGAAATTGCCAGTTGCACATTTTTTTCAGGACAGTTACGCGTAGATAACCCTCTAGGGAGGAGAAATAAGAGGCAACTGATGTGTTGTAGATGCCTTGCTATAAAAAGTATGGGGTTTTCTCCAATCAATAACCTAAGATCATCCGTAGGTTTTAAATTCTTTAATTTGGAAGAATTCAGTCCTTTTAAATGTACACCCTGCTATGCTGCATGAATAGAAACAACACTTCCCATTATCAGCTGTGCAAAATGGTTGTATCTAATACAAACTGGTGTTTAGATAAATATACATTAATGTCAATGACAAAATCACCTTCAGTAAAGCGAGCACTGAAGCCCCTGTGCTGGATGGTTGTATTGGAGCGCAGTCGGATGTACATTAGATTCTTGGAGGAGGTTATAGGAGGAGGATGCTGTGTTCCACAGAGTTCTCTAAGAAGTGGTGCTTCACTGCTAGGACCATCAAATACCTGTTACGAAAAGATCAAATGCAGTATTTGGTTTCAACAGGAGTATCGGGAAGTCTTTCATTCCCTCTTTTACAATTCATACATTTTGATGCAGATACAGCCCTGGTATGGGCAGTGCAAACAAACTATGGGTTGCCTATCTTAATTCTATGGCCATTTGAAAAAAAATAAAATATGTATTTCAAGCTGAAGTTACTGTAGCCTTTGTAACAAACATGCATCAAGTATCCATCTTCCTCTGTGTGTGTCTGGTATAGAAGCAAATCTCCTTTAACAATCCAGATATCCTCATACATTTATCGTTTTCTGTTAATGGCTAGTATGAGTTCCCACGTAGCTTTTATTCAGATAACTTTACATGTTGTCTCAGTAAAGACTTCTAAATTGACACTAACACACAACTAGTGCAGAAGTGGGAGCTATGACTGCGTATGAGAAGACACTAGGATCATGTTTTTTAGATACACATACACAGTATTAAGGATCAGAGTCCATCTATCTATGCTGCATACTGCTTTAGGATGTTAAATTACACACATATATATGACCCACAGAGGAAGAGCCTTTGGGCTACTGGACAGCAACAAGAGTTGAGTTCAGTTCCTGTTTCAGCATTTATGTCCTTCATTACCATAGACACACCATTTAATATAACCCGTGACTGAGCTTCCTATAGGAGAGAAAAATAACAATAAAATTATGGATAGGAGAACTGGAAGTTATTCAGGTGCTAGGAAGTTAAAAGCTGTATAAAAGCCAACTTTGAGCAAAATAATGCCATTGGCTTTGAAGAAATGTACTTCTTATTAAGTTTGTCTTCTTCAAAATGCCTCAAATTACAGCAAGTCTGTGCAAAGCAGTACTGACGAACTAAAACTTTCTAACTGGACTGTACGATGCAATGTTTCTGCCTTCGGGATTCAAAGGCATTCGAGCACATTAGTGAAAAAAACTAGCTGAGAGAAAAGTGACCTGGGAGCTGAGAAACAAAGGACAAAACTCTTGCTTAATCCACTGACATACTCTACATAGCCAACACTGTATTCATGAATTAAACATTTGCCCTTGGGCCTATAGCACTGGCTAGCTGTGTGAGACCTTGTGACGGAGTATTAAGTGTACTGCAATGTCTGTAAAAATGAGGACTCAATAAAAAGACCCAAAATACCCATCCATTCAACCTTTTCTTCTCTCTCAGCATCCTGCCACAATCAACCCTTTAATACATAGCGTGCAGTGTTTATTTTTCCTCTGCACATATACTCCCTATATAAATCAGACTGCCTGGAGTTAAAAACCACAAACCATGTGAAGTGAAAAAAAAAGTAATGACTAGCAAAATAACCCCTAAGAATTAAAAAACTAAGAATCTGCATTGCATTGGTCAAGCCCTCTCTCTACGTTCTGTCACAGTTCACAAACTGCTGGTTTTGATGGGTCTCTGCCACTCTGCACAGCTGAGGATATCACCATTGACACATGGACTGTTGTGAGACTCTATTAGTTGCACTCTCTCGTGCGAAGATATTAAGGCTGAGTAACATATGAGTCTAAGTAGGCATTTCATTCCAAGAGCTTTCTGGAATAAAGAAGTCTTTCTGTGGTAATACTGGGAGAAGAGCATGAAGTCAGAGGAATGTTTTCTAAATCAAGTATATTTGCTGTTCTGGGCAGCTTTCTTGAAGAATAGTAATGTCTCCTCTTTCAGAAATGCAGAAATTATTCCTAGTCTTTATACTTGTGCTAAAAATCTGATTCAAGCAACACTTCAGCATAAGCATCAAAGTGATATAGCAGCAACTCTTAGGAGTCATGGCAGCTACAAATTCATCAGGAACAGTAACACATGGATATTGTATGACTGCATCATTTTTGCTCACCTGCTATTTATTAACTTAAACTATTCTATAGGGAGGATTTAAGTCTTGAATCTAGATCAGAAACCACATTCTGATGGCTCAGGAAAGAGTTGTATCTCTCTGCAGTTTCTTCAAGTCATTCTGAAAACATCTGAGAAATGCATTTCTGTGGCTGCATGAGTAAAGGAAAAATATACATCTGCTTACTTAAAAGCCAAGTCTTAATTAGCACTGTGCATAGCAGCAATTTGCTTTTCCCTTTCCACAATGAACATAACTGAGTGACTCATTGCCTTCTTGTCCTAATGTGTCCTGCATTTTGCAAAAGCGCATGACAAAAAGAAGGTAATTTTTGCCTTCTGAGCCATACAAACTTCATGTATTTCTAGCTGTCCTCTCTTGGAAGATCCTCTCTGCCAGCACCTGGAATAAATTAAGCCATATCTCCCCTCTAGCTTCCAGAGGCTTATATTTTTGCATTCCTATGTAGTACTTGTTATACTGCAACAGGAAAGAAAAATAACTTACTTAATCAAAGCCACTCCCTCCCCTTTTCAGTGCCTTGTGTTATAAGCACTGCCTTCTGAGGCATGTCCTCCTCGAGTCTCCAAATACTTGAAACTCTTACTGACCTGCATTCCTGGTACTGTGTCCGATACAATATTCATTAAACACATGAGCAAAAAAAAAAATACAGGAATTAATGCATTCACTATTTCTTTCCCTCTATTTTCCTTCAAAGAAACACATTTGTTGTAAGACACACTCCCCAGATAGAAATAGGCTGGTACGCAAAGAACAATTAAAAATTTATTACTTATGTATGGTGACAAGGACAGCAAAAATCTTCTCAGAGATCTTATGCTTTCTACAGAATATAACTGTGTTCATGAGATCAGAGCAAGTAAAGGCTACACATCCTCATTTAGCAGATGAAGACACGCTCACCTGTTCTGAAAACAGCTAAGGTACAAAACTGAAGCATCAACCAAATGCAGGCAGCTAAGTGAATGAAGAATGTGCCTTTTGGTGGCCTCGACTACTCTCTGTGCACTCCATCCATTGACTCCAGAGGGAGCTCAGAGCTGTTACACCTCAGGTTACTGCTACAGGCTTAGATTTAGTTTGGCTGAACCTAGACCTGTGCTCAGATTCACAAGTGAAATCATTGAGCAGAGCTGAAAAACGTCCTGGGCTTTTTTGAAGGTTGCAGTATAGCCAAGAAGCAGCAGACATGGCTGATTTCCCTCCGTCCATTTTGCTGACATAATACATGTGCAATGGAAAACCTTACAGGAGAAAAAGGCATTTTCAGGTCTTCTCCATAGAAAGGAATGTACGGTACAAATATTTTTTTAAAAAAATACATCTTAAGTCATGACACAGGAAAAAATGACTGAGTCTAGAAAGGGAAGGATGAAGGAAAAGGCTATTAGTACACTCAAGGGTGGAGGGAAGCCCCAAGAGAACTCCCAGAGCAAATAAAATCCATAAAGATAAGTAAAAATTTAAGAAACAGAAAAGGGTGGAACCACTGCATTACTCATACACAGCAGTTGTTCCTATATGAGAGAGAGAAAAACAACCCACCTGCTTCCTTAGCTGCCCATATTTTCCATTTACACAAATTTTGGAACATAATTCCTAAACCATTCACAGTCAGACACCTACTTATGTATTTCCAGACACTCTCTGTCCCCTCACTCTGTTCTCTGATTACTGTGTGAGGCATAGCAAGCCTTGGAATCAGATGAACACAAATCACATCCAGGTGTTGGTAACAAGTAATTTTCTGCTTATTGGCATAGCAGGTAGAGAAAGAAACACCATCCACTCCTTTCTTCCCCTGCTGATCTCCTTACATTAGCACTCTACCTCATACAGAAGAGCCTCAGAGCCCCTCATTATCTTTTGGCTTCAAACCCGCATTCTTCCACATCCATTTTCAAATCACCCTCCTCTTGATGAGCAGTAATTGTTGCATGCATTACATTTAAATCTCCCTCCCTGCTCTCATTGCTGCTTCAGTTCTGTTTGCACAGCTGGGGCTGACAGACAACTTCCTCCTCCTCCATCATCCCCTGTTGGCTGAACAACTTTTTTGTCTTCACTCGCCATGGTTAGTTCACTTCAGGTTACGACTTGAAACGCTCCGGAAAGAAGGAGCGACTGGAGTTCTCGGGAAGGTAACCGGCGGCCCCACTCCTCCCAGGCAGCTCCGGCTCCCGAGCTCC
>WTSP01021485.1:0-20004 GCA_025331215.1 Actenoides lindsayi | reverse complement strand
AAGAGAAGAGAAGAGAAGAGAAGAGAAGAGAAGAGAAGAGAAGAGAAGAGAAGAGAAGAGAAGAGAAGAGAAGAGCTCTTACATGAAACATGCAGGTTATTATGACAATGTGTAAATGTAGGCAGTTTTTAAAGTGACTTTCCTCAAAAGACTGGTCTTCTCAGACCCTTCCAGTCAATGGAGGGGGACAGGCACATTCACAGGGCAAGTCAGTCCTATGACCTTAGCAGCTCCAAATGTCCATTTGGAGAACTCTACCCTTTCCCACTCACTGCAAGAAAAATCTTACTCGGATACCAAAGTGAATTCTGCAAGTACACTATCTAAAAACCAGAAAGAATAGCATCATTGTATGAAAACAGTTATGAAGTTGCATTTTTTTTATGGGGTTAGGGAGATGCGAGTTAAGAACGCAGCAGGCCTTCATCAGGATAAAGATAGATATTAAGTAAATAAAGAGTTTGTCAAGAGCAGATTTTGTCCACATAAAGGATGACATACTCCAGGGAGCTCCAATGCCTCCACAGCTCTCCCATTTGTTCATCATATGTGCTTTAAAAGACACACGGATTAACTGATAAGAACCAGAAAGGAAACAGTAGTGTAGGGTAGGTCTGAAGTGATTAATCAGTGAATCTTAAGGCAAGGAAGCTCAAATTCTGCTCGGGATTTTACAAAGCTCCAATCCTGCAAATACTTATGCATGCTATTAGTGTCTGGCAATCTCACTGAATTCCTTATCATTAAAAGGCTAGTACATTATTTTTCTGTACAGGAGATATTTATTCTGCTTTGCTTGCAAAAAACCACTATTTTTGCTGGGTGACAATAATCTTGTTTCAAACCTGTTTCCAAGATCAAAATACCAGGGAAAGGATCTAAATGATGCAGGCAAGGGCTGTGTGATGATGTAGCTGTTGCAGCTACATCCAAAGAAAGTTGTGTTTGACACATCTATAAAAAAAATGAACACTGAAAAATAAATTTAATGGATTTGTTCCTATGTCAAAGAGAAGTAATTATTTCTTATTTTAATTAGATTTAGCTATCAAAACAGGTACTGTATACAGTATGCTTCTTAAATTTGGAAGTAACATACACAGAATCAACATTTTCTTAAGAGCTGTTTTCATATTTATACCTCATAAATAAAACAAATTAAACCTGCTGTAGCATCAAAAACTTGCACAAAAGAATGAGGCTTAATAAACCCTTGGGATAAAGCCTTTTTTAATAAATGTGGACTGTATTTTTAATTCCCCAATCCAGAAATCATATTTATGTATCAATTTTCAACATCTTATCATCATATTTCAGAAATAAATATTTCCCTGTTCACCATTAAAACAATATCCTGAATGATATCTTGCTGTTCCTTATGGTCTAAAATTATATATCACCTAAATGTAGATTGCCTTTCATCACCTTTATAAGACCAAGAATTTCACACTTAACGATAGTTGAGCGAACTTCAGACCATGAACTGGGTATCAATTATTGTCTACACTGACATTTGAAGCACTGCTTCCATAGTTTTAATAAAATACATCTTTTATCTTAAAAGCTTGAAAGAAATTAGTACATGGTTCAGTGTTATAGTTAGATGACAAACCTCACACCAACACTAATTATTCCAATAACTCATGAGGACTTTGAAACTATCAGTAACCATCTGGTGCACATCTGTGTATCTGGAAAAAGAAACCAAATTATTTTCTTGGTAGATCAGAGAAGAAAGAAGGGGAAAGAGGACAGGGATGACCAGTAGTAAGATTAGATTTTTGGGAGAGTGACTGCGATTTTTCCTGGTAGACAGAAAAATCTACAAGATGATGTAGCCTGGACTAATCACAAAATAAGTAATACAAGATAAAGAAATATGGGGTTTGTCCTTGTTTGATGATACACTATATCTATACTATATTAAACCGCACTGCAGAACAAGTATTATTCTCATTAGGAGAAAGAGTCACCTTGAAACAATGGAAAGATAAGTCATTTCCAGTCAGTCTCCTTAGTAAGGCTTACAGCTATTCATTATAGTACAACTCAAGGACTCAAGTTAGACTAGGTGAATTTAATAGGGCTTGGAAATTCAGTTTACATCAAAATATTAAGTTATAATTATCTGAAATAGGGAAAGAAAATACATGCATTAAATAGAAAAATCATCACCTCTTTGCCTATGAAATTAAACAGTGCTAGCAGTAACTTTCTAATACTCTTTATTTTATTGAATGGCCTATGACAAAATTAACTACTTTATTCAAAACTCAAGATTTCTGCCGCAAAGAATTTCCAGCGTATATGACTGAACAGACAGAACTGTGAGAACACACAGGGTACCCATGAGAGATAGGGGAGAGGTCTTAGTATTAAAGTTTTCTTGCCTTGTATGTTTTGTACATTATCTGTTTTTGTATCCCAGTATTTAATATGCAGGTCAAAAAGTATACTCTGGGTGTGAACTGGGAGAGGCAGGAGACTACACAACAACAGAATATTCAGCTAGCTATAAAATGTTTTGTCTTGGTGTTTTTAGAAAGAGAACACTGGCTTTCACTGATCCCCTGGGAATAATTTTTTTCTAACATTGAAGAGGTAATCTTATCCCTAGAAGACTAGCTGATCTTAAGAATCAGAAAGTGCGTACAGAATGACCAAACCAAACAGAAGAAAAAGCTTCTTTGATGCCCTGTACGGTGTCTCAGAGACTAAAATCTCAAGGGTATGTTTAGGCTCAATTTCAAAGGCACGCATCTTATTCCTACTACATTTTATCATCGCTGTTTTATTTGTCCCTTTCTACTCCTACAGAGTAGTAATTCTTATCGTGCTTGCAGATCCACACTCTCATAAAACAATGCAATGTTTTAATTTGTAATCTAGAATTATCACTGTAATTTGGAATCATTACTTACCATACCTGTTAAAGCAAATTCTCCAGGACAGGAATCTTTCTGGATATGCCTCTTGTTCAATTTCCATACTTCATGTGGCTCTAATGCTCCCTCTTAAGACTGAAACTATCAGCTATGTTTAAGGATCAAATCTTTTTCTTTCACACAGAGGTATCATGACAGTTGAGAAAAAAAAAGGCATCTGAGGAGTATGTTCAAAAGATTTTCAAAAGCTTTCAGCTACAGGAAGGCTCATTAACACTTTAGTTGCATTTCTTTAAATTAGCTTATATTGTGGGAGGGCTTGACACTTAATAAGAAAGTTGCAGGAAGGGAAAAGTACTATTTTCAAGATGTCAGTTTTACATGGCTTTTTTTCAGACATGTTAGGTAGGATATTTCTTGTGGACAATGACATATTTGTATCTTGATGTCAATGCATGGGTTCAGTACCTAAGATCTCACCATAGACAGAGAAGCTTAGACAGCTATTCAGCTGGCCAGATGTAACATCTTTAGAATGACAGAATTATGCTCTAGGCTTGATGGTACTGACTCGAGCTCCTCTGACTGTTATGAAAGGAGATTTACACTCACTGCAGACATATAGCTGCTTTCATTCAAGCATCTTAATTTGCAAGCTGAATCCAACACTACAAATACCTGGACTCAGAAATATATCTTTCTGGTTGGAAGTATTCAGAAAATACCTGCCATAAAACCTAACCTGAACACGTGAGGAAATTCTAAACATCAAAAAATATTTGAGCAGAATAAGGTAGCAACGTTCAACACCATGTTGTACCCAGAGAAGTCTACATATACCAAGATGTAACAAGCTCATGCCCATACAGCAAGAACAGTCACACCATTCATAGCCAACTCAATGTCTAATGACAGGGAGTAACTGGAAAGCATGGGATTTTTTTCCCTCAACTTCAGCCACCTAAAATGTAGGCATCTAATCCAGCTGACTAAAATTTCTCTGTGGCTACTAAAGACCTTAGAGGGCACCCACAGAAGGAAATTATTTCATCTGCCTTACCCAATCACATACCATGTGAACCAGTCTTGCAAAGCACTCACTGTTTTCTACCAAGTTTAGGCAACTGGCTCAGGCTGGCTTCTTCCTTTTCACCTGGCTCAGCTCAGGGGAGACAAATCCTAAATAGTCACCTATTCTGCACTAGAATCTTCAACCAGTACTACCTGTCCTTAGTACTTATGTCCCTTCTTAGGGAAGTCAGAATACATTACTACCTTAGAATACTTACTACTTATCTTTTACCCTATATTTTGGAAATGCCTTTACAGTTGCTCTTAAAGCTGAAAAAAAAATATGTCACATGGCTGCATTTTCTGCAGGCAATACTTGCCAGGACACTGTTCTTTGAAATCAGTCTTGATCCTTTAAAGAACCCACGCATCACTCTTCACTGGCAATAAAGTCCAAGTTTGTAATGTTTTGTTTCAGCTAGGTACTTTATTTTAGTCATGTTAGACAGAAAAAACGCTATATGCACACTTCACCGCTTGCAATTATTTAATATAACCATAGCACTTTCACTGAAGAACAGGAATTGGACTTAGACTTGCAACACAAATGGCCGAATATCTTCAACTCCTTAAAGTAAGATTGGAAGCATTTTAATGTGGGGGGTTATTTCTCAATGACCAGGGGCATATTTGCTATTTTATCAGTCACAAGGTACCATGTTGGAAGGATCAGCAGACGGATTTAGACAGGACACAAAAGCAAAGTCTGTTCTCAGAAAGTATTTTCTGAACCTTGTGCTGCTTACCTCACATTATGTTCTAAGGCAGGAGAGTAACAGGAAACCCAGCTTTAGATGTAAGGCTGTAATCCTCTCAATCAAGATGTAACACACCCTAAATAAAAGGAGCCAATCCAACCTAGCCTCAATACTGTGTCCTCCCCAAAGCAGAAACCCCTGATTCTGTGTGACCACATGCAACCCTTTGTACTCTCCTTTCACATGATCATAAATCAGTCTCCAGACATCAAAATCCGAGAGATGCTGGTGAAGGTAGGCATATAGATGTTATAAGTTCTAGACAGAACTTGCATTTGGAAGACTGAGGGCAAGGAGATCAGAGGCAAGGACACTGATAGCTCAAAATAGTCAATCAATAACTATTGTAGTGATTATTAATTTTGCTTGTCCTTGAAGAAGTTTTGAGCATCAGTCTATAGAACAGACACAGACAAACTTGTAAAAATTCCAGATGAGAAAAGGAAGGCTAAGAAGAGATTTGGAAAATGTGACCTTTAAAGATGGAATGGGGAGAAAACCCACAATGTTTCCCAGTAAATGGCTGCCAGATACAGAAGATAAGAAAAAAGCAGCTCAATTTGTGAAGATAGCAATTCATGCCAGATATTAGGGAAAAAGCTTTCTAACACTTAGAGACAAAGAACATTGTACAAAACAAGGGACACTGTAGAACCCTTTCCATGAAAGAACAAATGTTAAGTAACATTTTTGTAATATTTGTGTGAATATATGATTCACCTCAGAGCATAAGTTTTGTTTAGAGGATTCCTCAAGATCAACTCTTGGTCCACATTTTTAGGAGTCCTAACAATTACTCTGAGTCACTGGTGAGACATTCAGCACTGCCTGTTCTGACTCAGGACACTGGCTTCTGGCCCCATGTGTCTGACCCAACCACGGTAGAGGTTCCTATCTGCCCTGAGTTAGAACACAATTAATTCTGTTCAGTGATTTTACTTTTCAGGTAAGTTCTTCTAACTGCATTTTCTGAAGTTAGCAGCATGTTTTCACAGGCAGTGTCTCTTTCTAGCAGTGAGAATGCTCCATTTTTAGACTTAGTACCAAGGAGTAGTGTGCAGACCAAGGTCATTGCTAGATCTTCTGTACCACACTGGGCAAGTGTAGAAAGTAAAAGGCTGCACCTGTGGGGAGAAGCAGACAGGACGGGTTACCCTGAACTGACCAATGAGGTATTCCAACCCATGTACGTCATATATGGTATAAAGCTGAGGGATCATGAGGGTCAAGCTCTCTTCTTCAATGGCCATCATCCAAGGAGGACTCTGTCCATTCTGCCTTCAATCCCAATCCATGTGTTCCTGAATCCAGTTCCAGAATCCAGCTCCTGCCTTCTGCTGAGTCCAGTCTGGGACATCCCCAGTGCCTGCTTCACAGCATCCGTGGTGACGGTGATATAATTACCACTGGGGGGGGGGGGGGGGGGTGTGTGTTCGATACTGGTTTTGTATATATTTGTATATGTTCTATTTTTATTATTTTCATTAAAGATGTTCTACCTTTATTTTCTAATTGCTAAGTCTCTTTCCCTTATTCCCTTTCTCTTTCCCTTTGGGGAGGGAAAGGGGTTAACAGAAAGCATCTGTTATAGGTCTTTCAGATGGCCCTGACCCTAAACTTTGACACAATCTAATGGATGATCCTGTCTCACACTCTGCAGCATACAACTCCCAGCACAGATAGTCTCCAAGGGTTCTCTTCCCGAACTATCATATGGGGTAGTGCTTTCATACTTTTCCTTCGTAGTTGAACATTGAGTAATTCTGAGTATACTGCACACTTATTCTCAGACATTTAACTCCCTTTCACAGAACCACAAAACCACTGAGGCTAGCAGGGACCTTTGAAGATTGTACAGTCCAACTCACTCTGGTCAAAGAAGGGTCACCTAGAGCAGAGTGCTACAAGGATGGAGACTCCAGAACCTGACTGGTCAACCCATTCCAATGCTTGAGCACCCTCAGAGTAAAAAATGCTTTTCTTATGGTTTAACTGGAATTTCCCGTATTTCAGTTTGTGCTCATTGACACTTGTCCTGTCACTGGCCACCACTGAGAAAAGTTTGGCTACACCTTCTGGTTACATTAAGATGTCCCTGAGATCTCTTCTCTAGGCTAAACGGTCTAAGATATCTCAGCATCTCCTCATATGAAAGATGCTCCAGTTCCTTAATCACCTTCATAGCCTTTTGCTGGACTCTCTCCAGTAGCTCCACATCCCTCTCATGTCCTTACCAGTGCTGAGTAAAAGAGCAGGATCACTTCCCTTGACCTGTTGTCAAAGCACTTCCTAATGCAGCTCAGGATGTCATTGGTCTCTCTGCCACAAATGTACGCTGCTCACCAATGGTCAACTTGATGTCCACCAAGACCCTCAGGTCCCTTTCTGCAAAGTTGCTTCCCAGACAGTATGCCTGTAATGGTGCCTGGGGTTGATCCTTCTCAGGTGCAGGGCTTTGTACCTTCCCTTCTTTATCTTCATAAGGATCCTGTCAGCCCACTTCTCTAGCCTGTTGAGGTCCTTCTGGATGACAGCATAACTCTCTGGTGTATCAGCCACTTCTCCCAGTTCTGTATTATCAGCAAACTTGTTGAGGGTGCATCCTGTTCCATCATCCAAGTCACTAATGAAAACACTAAACAATCCCTGGGGTATGTCACCAGTAACTGGATTTCCTGTTGTGGATCACAGCCCTTTTGAATCCAGCAGTACAGCTTTTCCTTACATACAACTATTATAAATCACTTGAACATCCCAAAATTATTATTCTTTATAGAAATAACCACTTTGACTAGAAATTAGCCCAGATATGGCACAGCTTTGTCATAGAATAGAAACATAGAATCGTTTAGTTTGGAAAAGACATTTAAGATTATCAAGTCCAACCATTAACCAACACTGCCAGGTCACCACTAAACCATGTCCCTCAGCATCACATCTACACATCTTTTAAATGCCACCAGGGATGGTGACTCAACTACTTCCTTGGGCAATCTGTTCCAAGGCTTGACAACCCTTTCACTGAAAATTTTCCTAACAGCCAATCTAAACATCCCCTGGTGTAACTTGAGGCCATTTCCCCTTGTCCTATCACTTGCTACTTGGGAGAAGAGACAGACCTCCACCTTGCTACAACCTCCTTTCAAGTAGTTGTAGAGAGCAATAAGGTCTCTCTTGAGCCTCCTTTTCTCCAGGCTAAACAAACCCCAGTTCCCTCAGTCGCCCCTCATAAAACTTGTTCTCTAGACCCTTCACCAGCTTCACTGCACTTCTTTGGACACGCTCCAGCACCTCAATGTTTTTCTTGTAGTGAGGGGCCCAAAATTGAAGACAGTGTTCAAGGTCTGGTCTCACCAGTGCTGAGTCCAGTGGGACAGTCACTTCCGTAGTCCTGCTGGCCACACTACTTCTAAGTGATCCAAGCCATATGGAACAGCCAGTACTTGATGAAGCGCTGCTGGAGCTATACAAGCTATAACATAGAGGCTTCTATTACTGCATGACAGTGTGAGATGATGACATGACAGGTAAGGTGTTTTTTAATTGCTGTTGAATAGCAGGATGAAGCATTATAAAGCAGGCTTCTGTTTCTACACACACGTTTGGAGACCTGGATACTACTCCAGAGGAGGGAGGAGCACTGCAACGAAGGGAGTTGGAAGAGGAAGGCACAGAGCAGTGATGCTCCTCCTCCCTCTCTGCCATATGAGAGCAAACGGCAAGTAATGAGACACTCAGCTGCCCGGAGGTGTTGTTTTAAGAAAATGAAGTGCAAGAGCAAGGAAAACAAAGCTGCTGCCTGTGGATCTGCATGTTCTGTGTTGCTCTATATCCTTTTGAAGTCTTTTTAAAGACCATCACTGCAAGAATCAAAAGCTGATTAGCTGCAGCTTCACAATCGTTTAAATAATAATCTGTGATGCTCATCTTCCGAGACTCTCAAAATGTGGTTTGTTAAGCTGTTTTTTAGCTATTGTCTAGCTTATTGAACAGTAAATCTCACCAAAGAAAAAAGACTATTAATACTGAGATATACCAAAACAGAGAAATTACATCAAAATCAAATCACTCAACAAACAACAAAACTGGCTTGCAATTAAACCCCAAATTATTTCAGTCATGGATTTTTCTGTAAAAAAAAAATAAAATAACATTATCAGTTTTGTTAAGAATCTCATCAAAATAGTTTTAACAGATCCCTAAATTGTAGTATTTTAGGTAAATTGATGCTGGAAATACCCTGTAATACCTTAACTACAACCTCAAAATCCATAAAAGTTATTTCTGAAATTTCAAATACAGCCTGGTAAAATCTTTCCTCTTTGCCTCCTCTTTTCTTGGAAATAACAGGTAACAGGTTTTATTAAATACACTGACAAGCCAAAATTTGACAATTTGTGGTTCAATCTCACAGCTTTACATTTCTGATCATGCTCAACTTCGGTTAAAGGGCACATGAAATTGGCATCTTCCTACATAATGCTTTGGCTTGAATAAATCCGTCTTCTCCTTTCAGTGCAGTTCATACAAACATACACACAGGCATGCACTGGTGTCCATACTTTTACACACTAGGGTTAGAGAACAAATATGAGACTAAATCTACTGGTTTCTGGAAATGACTGCCAAAATCAGAAGAAAGTAAAGAAGACCATGAGCTCTTTATCTGGAATTGCATGGAATCTAGAAATAGAACTGTAGTAAAGAAACCAGGTGGTGACATTCCATTAACATAGTATTTCCTTCTTAGAGGCCTACTCCAAAACATGGCAAAAGACAAGACAAAGTATTAGTATCACTTACTTGTTGGTTGCAACTTATTTTGCCTAAGGTGATCAGTCTTACACTTCTGGGATGCCATTTTCTCACTTTCTGAATTTTGACCCAGATGGTTTCTAAGCATCAATCTCTAATAATGAAATTTAATTGATTCTGCTTTGCAATGTCCCTTGAGACCTTTCAAAAATCAGATGCTAGACCACAAAGATCATTCCTGCCATGTTTGAAGGACTTCACATGTTTAGTAAAGTAACACTTTATCTAAGAATTTTAGTAACAGCTGACAGTTGGATATCATAAAAATTCCATTAGAAAGGTAACCTGCTCTGTTGGGATGAAAACATTAAAGAAAATTTCTCTCTGAATCCTTGTTAACTAGGCTGCAAATAACTCATCAAAGAATTCTAGCAAAATGCATCCCCCTCATCATTCTTCAGTCATCAACTTACTAACAAATGATGTAATTCTTCTCACAGTAAAATAATTTTGGAAACTTTATCTAGCAATTTGGCTATAAGATTTTAACAGTGTACCTAGTTACAGGAACACTGACACTGACAAGTACTTCGTCTTGACAGGCTTTTAAGGAAATAAGCATCTATACGTAACAGCCATATTTCCCTATACCTCTTACTTTCACTACATGTCGTAGCAGACCAACTGTGAGAACTGGTTAAGATAAATTATTTTCCTGTGCAGACTGGCTTCCAAACCAAGTCTCATTTTTGAAACTAAAAAACATTATTAATAATGTCAGCATTATTCTTAACAACTACAACAACTGTATATAACTTGGCTTCTGGGATTGGAGTGTAAAACAAGGCACAGCTCCACAGAAACTCATACATGACTCACACCTCTCCTCATGAAGTTGATCTTGCAACACCACTTGTGCAGACAACTCTAGTACAAACTCATTAGTCATTTCCTTCACTTACTTGAACCATCCCTGCTCAAAAAATACTTTTTAGTTTGGAGAGTCCTGTCTACTTGTAAATAACTTTTGGTTGCCTAGTTCAATGAACCATCAACAGCTTTTTCATCTTCTTCCACATCTGACAACTCTGTAGGAGTATCAGTACAGCACTCCAACTATCATTATGCTTCCTCTATATAAACTCTGAATCACAGCCTTGTTGTTTCTAACCAAAAGACAGAAAACAAAGGAACTCAAAGGAAATTCCTATTCCTGTGGATATTTACGAACTATGGTTCATAAATGCAGCAACATTTTTTCTTAACTGTGGCATCCCTGGACTTCTTTGATCAGTGGCAATCCAAGGCAGATGGGATAAGAAGTGTATGAAACTGAGATTTAGGAATAGCTAAAATAGAACGCTCTCCTGGGTCAATGAGGAAACATTGCTTAATCTCAGGTGGAAGGTACTGCTTCAGTACAAATGTACTCTTCTGAAAGAGAACACGAAGGCGCAGGCAGTAGGAGAAAGAAGGCCTGCATGCCTGAAACACCAGTAAGACCAAAAAAAACCCACCTCTTTGAGTAAGTGGAAACTTAAGACAGTTTGACTGCTTAAACTGTAACAAACAGCTTTTGCTTGTGTGTCTGCATTTGCTGCTTCACATCGCCATGCTAATCACATTTTTGTCACTGGTCCCATTCTCCTACACAGCTGACACTGATGTATAAGAGGTCAAGAAAGCATGGGATGGCTTCAGGATGCATTTGCACTGGTATGGCAGTATTTCTGATGTTCCTGTCATAAATATACTACTTGATTTGCTGTCATAGCTAGTGTACATCTTAGTTTGTGTAAAATAAACAGAATCCTGAGGGAGAAAATCTGTACAATTAGCACATCAATCAGACTGTTCTGCTAATATCAATGCCTATTGACTTCCCCATAAATTCTCCTTCATAACTAATATGGATCATGAATTAATCATAAAGACTAGAAAATTTAACACCATCCAAAGTTTGTAAATCCTAACAATATAGCATTAAACATTTATATTTTTTTAAATATTGTCACCGATCCATCTGAATTCACAAGCAGTCTATGTGTGCGTACTACTCACAGAATTCTGGCAGCCCTCTAGCAACAAGCAGTGTTAGTTGTGCGTAAAAGTGTGCAGTTTCCAGAATGAAGAATACAGGAAAATGTCTTTTTTTCTCACCAGAGACTGCTTTCTTCCTGTCCAGATTCTGTGCTCCAAATGTGGTGGTTTTGCAGCTCTCTATGTCACTCTATCCACGTTGTCCCCAAAATGCATCATGTTGCTTGTGCTTGTATCCTGCCTTCTCACACGATGGTGGCACCAGCAATCATGCAGCCATTAGGGGAGCACACTACTTAGGTAATTTGACTGGAGAGAAGTTAGTATGGGGACAGGTTTGGTTTGGTTGGTTGTTGGGCTTTTTTAGAGGTTGCTTTCATCTAGATCAGCAGGATGATCTCAATACTGCTTTGCCATGTGATCACTGGTGGTGATGGAAAAGCGGTGCAAGGGTGCAGGGGTGGGCTTCAAGTAGAATGTAAAAGCTCACAATATGATCTATTTAAGATGACTGTAAAAGCTGACCTTTTATTTCTGCCACTCTCACTAGGCTGGCCTGATTCCCTCTTAGGTTTCCCACGTGGTAAGTCTAGTTTGTCCTTAGCATGAGGAACATCATAGTGAAGTTTAGAAGTGCTACCACTGGCAGAAAAGTAGGTGTATTAAAAGGTTATTTTGTGGCTTTATTTTTTTAAGAGGGGCTCGTTTTATTTCCCTTTACAAGAAAGATTCTGTTTAGAATGCAGAATTTGGACCCCAAAGGAAAAAACTATTCAGAAGTTCTGATTTTGATTAAAGAGGTAGTCTTTTGGGAGAAGATAAACAGGAACATACCAAGCTATTGTCAGGCTAAAGTATGTTCTTTCTGTAGCAGAGTTCAGCTCTTTGCTCAGCAACAAGTGGACAGTTGTTGAGACACATTCAACAGAGGGACCCAAGACTAGAATTTCTTTTTTGTTTCTCACTCCTGGAGTAATTGAGGACATTGGTTGCTTTATCTTTCAGAGACAGGAGAGGGTATTTTGAGGAATGAGGTGTTTAGGGTTTGGCCTTTATGTGTATATGCAAGCAGATAAGGCACAAAGAAACCAGAAGAGGGGAACGTTTTTGATGAGGAGAGGCTAATGGGCATGAGGAGTTGGGAGAGAAACTCCACAGAGAGGAAAAAACTCTCTGTTGATCAGCGTATCTTCTTGTTATAAAGAATGAATACTTCCCTAATGCAGTCAAAGCAGATGTTTCTGAAAACTGAAATGTCCTCTTACCAGCCTTACCTTACATGTAGCGTACACACTGCCACAAGCAGAGCTGGTCACAGAGAAATGAACCAGCAGAGACAAGGGAGAGCTTGTATATACTGAGGGATGATCTTGCATATTCTAAGATTAGAGATGAAGAAGGGCCAATACCAGAAGATAAACCTCATAATCAATGAAATTACGTGGTTTTTCACCAGCTTCAAACATAGCATTCATAAGAAGTAACAGGAAGCATCATGAAATAACAGCTTCCATTTACAAGAAAAAGCTACATAACTGTTACTCAGCAGAACATGCACCTTGTATGCTACTTCTGTGTCCTGAAAGACCAATTCAGTTACCTCTTACTCTTTCTGATTCTAGGTCTCCAAAAGAAACTGAGCATAAAAGAGTTGTATGCAGGAATTAGTGCTGACAGGCTTTTGATTCTGGTCACCTGCGTTTTCCACAGATAAAATCCAACAAATGCTGGCTTACTCATCTGGCCATATAAATTCCTCTGTGTTTTCAGAGAGCTTCCCACTGTGTAAAGTAATGCTAGTCTTAACTTTCTACTTCAGAGTATGGACGTATTGCATTGAGTATTTTAGTTCTCATCATGTGACAGTTTAGGTTTTTCATTCATAAACACATATACATCATCTACACTGGAGAAAAAAAAAGTTTAGGGTTCTATTAATCATTTACCTTTCAGGAAATGCTTGAACTAAAAATGCTTATATGATGCTACTCTGTCTTCTTGCTCACCTCCTCTGTGATAAGGGGTCAGATACTCTCCCAAAGTAGGGTCTAATCATATACTTCTCATAATGATCATGCACAAAGTCACAAAGTTGAAGTTACCAAGGCAATAATGATTCTCCTCCACTTTACTTTTACCCCATTTTACATTTTACTCCATTTTGCTTTTAAGCCTTTGTATCGGGTCTGACTGGGCTGCAGTTAATTTTCCCCATAGCAGCCCTTCCAGTGCTGTGCTTTGCACTGAGAGCTGGGAAGGTGCTGATAACACACCCGTGTTGGGGCTGCTGCTGGGCAGGGCTCGCGCAGCACCAAGGCTGGTTTCCGACATTCCCCCTGCAGTGGGATGGGGTGGACAAGATCTTGGGAGGGGACACAGCTGGGACACCTGACTCAAACTGACCAAAGGGATATTCCATACCATATGACGTCAGCTGAACTATAAAAGCTAGGAAAAGGAGAAGGAGGGGGCATAGGCTTGTCTTCCAGAGCAACCGCTGCGCCTTTGGAGCCCTGCTTCCCAGAAAGGGACAGATATCACCTGCTGATGGGAAGTAGAGAATAAATCTTTGTTTTCTTTCACTTCCGTGTGTGGCATTGTTTTGCTTCTTCATTAAACTGCTTTTGTCTTAGCCCATGAGTTTCATCTTATTTTCTTCCTCCTGCTTCAGCTGAGAGGAGGGTGGGAAGTGCTAGAGTGGCTAGTTGCTGGGCACCTGGCATCCAGACAAGGTCAAACCACCACAGCTTTTTACAGTCTCTGCAGTGGACCTAGTCTTAAGACCCTCACCCTCATTTCTTTTTGCCAATATACCAAAATTACCTGGGAAATTAAAATGAGACCAAATCATGGGTAACATCAAAGAATTTTTATTTCAGCCAAGCTGCCATGAATTTCAAGAGGGTATATGGGAAGCAGGGATAGGATGATGAAATAGTTGGGTGACATTAGACTTTCCATTTCAACAGAGTTCAAAAGACTGGCTAATTAGGCACTGTAACATACAAGCAGTTGTAGAAGAATCTACTGATTACTCTGCACGCTTATAATGCATAAGTAGAAACACAAACGAAATGTACAGCTGAAGGCCCTACAGTCATGTGAAACGTTGAAAAAGTGTGATCACAGCATTTATACCACTGTGGTCATTTCAGATTTAGGGGTTTTAGTTTGGCTTTAACAACTTCCAACCAACAGAAGTCAATTAACCCTTTTACCACCCTTTACCAGCTCACTGCTTACAGAGTATGGATAGACAGTTATTAACTATCTATCCGTTAACAGGTCATTTCAGAAAATCCTCCCTAGGTTTAGGAGTCACACCAAACCAGAGGAAAAAGAGTGTCTTCAGAATTAAGGGAGAAAGGATAGGAAATGAAGGAAAAGGATGTAAAAATCAAAGTGAAAGCAAAAACCTATATTATCTTCACCTAATTTTATACAGAAGTTACGAATTTGATCTAAACTAACCAGCCAGGCTCCCTTCATAATCAGGGAGCACCTTAATGCTACTGGGGTGATTTATCTTTATTTTGATGCCTATGTCAGGAATCACAACCAAATCAGCATTGTCTGTATTTCTCTATAGGCCTGTCAGATGGTTCCCTAACAATTGACACATATTGTGTGTTCTATGTCTGTATAGTTAACTTGATGTGAGCTAAACCTCACTTTCCACTCAGACTGATAAGTTAGGAGTGAAGTTGCTTTAGATTTCACTTACAGTTGTGAGAGGGAGAGAGGAAAGAGGAGAGAGGAGAAGAAGCACCTCTAGGAGTCAACTCAGCACCCTTAATATATCAGAATTTTACGACCTTTCTAACCCAAAAGAGTGCAACAAAGCTTCTGCCTGGCATAGATATAAATAAATAAAACAGATTAATGTAACAGAGAAACATACATCTATATGCCTTAAAAAAGTTATTTTGAGATAGAAAAAGATAAATGATCCTATCATCTTAAAAGAAATTTCCTGCACTTTCACATTCCAAGTGGAAATCACTCTGTCTATTAGTTATTCACTCTGTATAAATTCAAACATGCACACTTACCTTTATGGTAACGTTTCCTTTTGTTATTTTTCTCATATTGAAGCCTACTGTAGGAATCATATCTTCTGTGAACTGCCCTGACTAAAATAAAATAAAATAAATAAATAAATAAATTATATTTGTGATAAAATAGTTGACACACAGCAGATAAGTTTCTAATTTGCAATCTATTTTTTTATTTTACAACACTGTAAAATATCACATTAATTTTCTGCAAGAACACTACCCAGCACTTCAATTAATGCATTGTCATGCCAAGGAGGACTGTTCGTTTCAGACCCTTTAAATGATCTTTTATTCTCCTCAGCAACAAAGATCACCACAGAAACTATGAAATTTTGGATAATTCTTCAGCTGATCCTTTAGCAAATCAGATAGCAACACAGTCAAAATATAGAATCATAGAATGGTTTGGAAGGGACCTTTAAATGACACCTAATCCAATCCCCAATATAAAATATGATAAAACTGACTATACAACAATTTTTCCCCGTAGTTTCTCACTACCTTACCAATGGTTTAACTCCAAATAAACAGTGAAGGAGTACTTAGGAAGAGAGTACTACATGCAGACCCTTTCCTTCTGAGTAGGTGACAGCTGTGAAAGCAAAGAGAACACAACTATACTAACTCAGCACACCATAAACCCAAAACGAACACCAAAGTGCTGCTTCATCCTCCAGTTCAAAGAAGGATTTTTACAAGACAGACACTTGTTGTTGTGCCCATGGGAACCTTACGCACATATACACACTATGGAAGACAGCTTTTGAGAAGAAAGGTGAAACTCAGATCTAAGTAGATAACTCATTATTCATTCTGCCTTTACAAAATGTATCATTAATAAGTTATTGTGTCTCCTGGGCGTGGTGCATTAACATGGTTACTTAACAGCTGTCTACAGAGGCCCAGGTGCTCTATGAAACATATACAGTAGTCCTGCTTCTCCAAGTCATCCAGAAAGGGGAATAGGGTCTCCTAGATTTGCATTGCCCTTCCATACGTATCTGCTCACAGATCTATCTGCTCACCCACCTCATCATTCTGCATGCCCTGGGGTTTTAATGGAAGAAATGCTCCAACATGTCCCTCCCATCTGAAGAAATGGATCATTAGAGCTTCAGAGTACACTGGAGCAGCTATGTGCCTCACAGTGCACACATTGCCATCAGCTACCCCTACTGCTATTACTGGTCTCTGTATGCTTTCTGAAACTCATCTCTTCGCTGTTCATGGCAGAGTGAGAACACACTGTGTCCCTAGTTTGTGTTCACAAATTAATTATTTTTAATCTGGGACTTTAAAAACTGTATAACCTTTGACAGTTACTTGATCCCGTCACAGGATTTGGGGGTTTGGAATTAGATCCTTCAGGCAGGAAACAACTTAAATCAATTACTTGTCTAACCTTACCTATGGAAACCTTCTTGCTAAATTCAGTATTATATATCTTCCCCATTTTTTGTTTCTGAAAGTCTCTTTTTTTCCTCCTCTTTCCTCATTTCAGTGACTTGTCAACAGCAGTAGGAAAAACCAGTGAAGACAAATGCACCTGCAGCCTCATACAGATACACATATCCAGCAGTGACACAAGTTTTTAATTGGATGTAGTAAGACACAACCAATCAGTAACCATCTCCTGTAGCAGTTACTGGCCTAATTTGTTAAAATATACAGTACATTTATTTGTGGGACAAACATATGAATATATACAAACATATAAACCCTGAGAGTGTAGCATCATCACTCAAGCACAGGAATGCCTAGAAAATCAGTCAGCTGACTCAGGAGGCTATTGTTTAAACAAACTCAAAGAAAGTCAGGATTTTACTTTTGTCAGCAAATTATACACCATGTGTAATATTCTAAACTGGAAGATAAAAAAATCATAACTGCTCTGGGATTAGGGATTGAATGCAAAGAATTAGTGTCCCTTTTATTGGTCTTTAGTTTTTTTCCTCTAAGAATTTTCCATTCTGGTTGAAGGGAAATGAAGGGTCTGAAGCTACAAAGAATTATGTTTCCAGTTTTTTATTGTCCCACACAACAAACAAAAAAAAAGTAATAGGCTGAATCTTTTGCCCACATTAGTCCAAAAGCTCTGATTACCGTGTTTTAAGTGCTGTAAGCACCATAAAGCAAAAAATCTGTTCCATTTTGCTTGTTATGGAAATTTTACATGATAAATTACCTATTTCTGTGAATATTCAAGAAGTGCAAACAAGTTTATTGTATCTCAGTAAAAAACAAAATTACATCCTGACACAGATGAAAATAACTGATGTTTGTTTGCAATGTCCTCTTTAAATGTCACTGAATATTGAGCTGACAATGAATACTGTCCCTACCATATCAATAACCATGGGCCAGATTCTGCTCCATTACATCAGTGCACATCTATGGGAAAAGCTGGTGATGTTATCCAAGGTTTCCACTGGTAACAGAGGACAAAGTATGGCTCAAACTCTTCAAGGAGGACACTGTCTCAAAAGGTGTCTGTTCAGTGTTAGCACGATAGGATCTCCAAATAGTATTGCAAAGTGGAAAAAGTAGTAATTTCCTACTGTTTGGTTTTATGGTCCATTGCATTTTGAGTTTTAAGTAACCACTATTTTGTAACAGTTATTTTCATTTTGTCACACTCTAGCCACATACACACAAACACATGTAGAATGTCTATTTGCCATGCCTGTATCAACCCTATTCAAGACTAAGCTATTATCCATTGCCTTATCCTAAACTGTTTACTCACAAATTCCCCAACCACCCTTCTTTGGTGATTATCACGGCGTGTGATGTCCGGACTGAAAGATCCAAAAGCTACAAAACCTGCAATCTGTGACACTTCTCCAAGTCAGAAAACACGGATTACTTGTAGAATATTCTTAAGCAACACATTTGCTGGCAAAAATCAGACCTGCAGAAATAGCAGTGCTCTGGTATTCAAAGTATTAGCACAAGAGAGACAAACACACATGATGCCATTCCACTGGTGGGGTAGTGTGAGCAGGCAGGCAGTCACATGCACAAAGCCTAATACCACACACTGCTGCTACTGAGGTCTCTGAACTGCTGTGTTCTTTACTCCATTCATGAAATCAATTCAAGAAGCAATGTAATATTTTATGCCTTTCCCCCTTCCTCGGCAAAGTCCACCCTTGGGAGATGAACACTTCCAACTGGCATGAGGAGTGCTGAGGTACACGTACCAAGATTGCCTGAGTGCCTAACAAACTAACTAAAATATCAGTTGCAGATATTTCCTTTGTATTGATTGCTGATGTCCCCCAAAACATACTTTCTTTGTGCACCTTCCATATCCCATTTATTTTTCTCCTGCTCTCTCTCCATTTCTTCAGTCGTGCTAATTTCAAATCTCCTATTGTTCCCTTAATCCATAATTGTACAAAAGCAAATAACAAATACCATATGCTCATGCCATCATTGCCTCAATTTCTTTGACTTCAGGCCATACACCTGCCAGTCTCCTTTTGGTTTGTGATCTAGTATCTTTTCAGGATAAGGACTGAAGGACATCTGGAAACCTTTATCTCTTGGCAGGTGAAGCTGCAATACATCTAACAGCAGAGATCACCTCACAGAAAAGGGTATGCACTAAGCCTCATGATGAGTAGTAACCATATTTAGCATATATATTTGTTTCCATCTTCCCACGTGAAGTAAATCTTCAGGATGGACCCAAATGCAGAAGGGCAGAGAACATAGCAAACAAAGATAGGAATGTATTTCAGCATGGCAACGAAATGTAAAGTGTCATGGTGGGTGTCAGTGCTAGAGAGGAACAAGGCTTCAAGGCCATCACCACAGTGGGAAGGTGTGCTGGTTTTGGCAGGGATAGAGGGAACGCCAAATCTGACTTGAATGCTGGAAAAGAGCGATCAAGAATGTGTGAGGCATTAATATTAATGCAACTGATGGGAGGGCAGAATTGAGTGACAGGGAAGTTGTGGCCTTGGAGAATGCACAATATATTCTGAGTTATTTTGGGATACGCTGGCTGTGTGAAGCCATCTCTGAATTACGGACAAGAGTCTGTGTCCGGGAATCTGCTTTGAGATGGGCAAGCTTTGCAGTCAGGCACGGCAGACGCTTCCTTTCTCCCTCTTAAAACAATTTCACACCCATCTGAGCCTGCTGTGAAATTCTCGAGGTCGCAAAAGGTGCAAGAGCTGCCTCACGGCCCTCGCCCGCCCGCCGCCGCCGCCGCCCTTCCTCCGCAGCGCATCGCATCGCTGCGGGACCTAGGGACAGGCGGTGGCCCCGCCGCAGTCCGTGGCGGCAAAGCCCGCACTTGTTGCGGGGGGAAGCGACGCGAAGCGGCCCGCCCGAGGCGGGCAGCCCCCTCCAGCCGCCCAGACCGCCGGGCCTCCGCCTCACCGCACCGCGGAGACCCCTTCGCCCCCCCTCCCACGGGCCACCTCC
>WTSP01021484.1:0-29109 GCA_025331215.1 Actenoides lindsayi | reverse complement strand
CATGAAAACACAGTGGCCCTGCTTGGTCTGCCATCTCCAGCAGAGCACCTGTGAGTGGGGCCAGACAGTGCCCTAATGCCTGGGGGCTGCTCCCTGCTGCAGGAGGTGAAGTCCAGCCCTGCCTGGTGGTGGAACACTGCAACAGGGTGCCTGGAGAGGTAGATGGGGCCCCATCCCTGGAGTCATTCAAGGTCAGGCTTGGTGGGGCTTTAAGCAACCTGCTGTAGTTGAGGATGTCCCTGCTCACTGCAGGGGGGTTGGACTTGATGACCCTTAGAGGTCCCTTCTGGCCCAAACCGTTCTATGATTCTATGCCCTTGGCTCTGTGCACGCAGTAAACATGGACAGATCTTCATCATGGAGTTGAGGCTAAAGCTGTGCAGCTGCTGAGCTACTTAAGGGGAAGTGAGCTCACCTCATGACTTTTTATGGTTTTAGAGCTTAGCCAGGCTAAAAGACAGCTTTGTGAATGACAGAGGATCCCAGTCAGACCTGTGGGCCAGCAGCGTGTCCGTGGAGAGCTCCAGCCCTCTGCTACCCCGCCAGTACCTGGATGTCAGCTCCCAGACGGATGTTTCAGGAAATGTGAGTAATGTGTGAGAAACTAAGGCAGGTGGAAATAGTCCTCTGAACTCTACCCAGTACTGCCTCAGTGTGGGTTTCCAAGCATGGGCAGGTATCCATGAAATGACACTTTCTCCTGGTTTAAACTTCAGTGTGACCTTCATTTTTGTGTGATGCTAATGTATCTCTAAAGGCAACCAGCTGTTTCCCCACACTGTCTCTATTAGAACCACCCAGCTGAGAATAAAAGGGAAGCTTTATTGTGCCTGCAGGTGTAGCTTCTTGTGACATAAATATTCCCATAGCCCTGTATAGCAATGATGTGCTACTAAACAAGAAACATTCAGTAGCTACATATGGGCTAAGCTCTAATGAGAACTTAAGAGTGTGTTTGGCTTTTAGGGTGTTATGAGTGAGAATGATAACACGTGTGCTGCTATTTTGATGCCATCAAATGGGTAGGACTCAAAAACCTTCAGTCCCACTTGTGCAACAAGATCATAACTGTCAGGTTGGTGCTCAGCAAGGACTTGGTCAGTGCCGTGGGTACGTCACGTATCTCACAGGACATCACAGAAGCCTCTCCTGTGAACCTTTACTTAGATGTTTGTAGCCACTTTCGGTCAGTGCCACTAATGTGAATAAAGAACTTCAGACCTGGGTATGCTGGGATGTTCCTTGTCTTTAGACTTTACAACCAAAGCAAGCTGTCATCAAAGCCAAAATGCAATGCAGCACTTAAAGACTGCAAGCAGCATTTAAGATGAAAGATTGCAAAGCTGTTTGTATGTGCATGAAATGTGGTGGATTTTCTGATAAACTAGGCTAAAAAGAGCCTCTGAATCTTGTGGGGTTTTAAGTATTTGAAGAAATCATGAAAAAATTAATCAAAGTGCAGATTTTCCTATTCTGTGATTGGTTTAGCTAGTAAATGAGTTTGACGAGAGAAAGTGTAACTTGTAATGTCATCAGTAGGGAATATCAAAAGGGGAGTGATTACTAAGTCGCTGTATTTATATTTTTTGTCTCAGGTTATCACCAGCAGCAATAACCAGTTGGCTGAGAAAGTGAGATTACGCCTTCAATACGAAGAAGCAAAGAGAAGGTAATGCTTTGGACTGTTGTAACTTGTGGCTGTCACACAGCTTATGCTGAAGATCTGTTTCACTAGAAAAGGTGCCACTCTGATTAAAACCCAGTGTTGCTGCTAGATAAACATGGTAATTTTTGAGCCAGTGAGGCAATAGGCTTTTTGGGCCAGCGTTACCATTCAAGAAGTAAATAACCATCCCAGAACTTAGTAAGGAGTGAGTAATACATGAAGCATTCAGTCTGGCCACACCTGTGGGGGCATAAGTGTTTTTGAAACCTGTTGCCAATGCTTCCCCATTCCTAATAAGGAGACTGCATTGCAAGGCATGTCCTTATTCAAAATGAAACGAATGTTTGCATGGCTTTAAGTCTGATAAGGAGAAATATATATTGTGTTAACACCTGACGTATCAAAACCTGCTCAATGGCTACAATTCCAGGACTTATCCGCTTATCTGTAAGAACATAAGTTTTCACCCTTGCCCTCTGATCTGAGTTGAATGAAGAATAGATTTTAAAAATTCATATCTGCTTAACAGGCCAATTGAAGCAAAAGTGTTCTGGGGTTTCCTTTTTTAATAGATAATGGCTAACTCAACTGTTTAGTTAAATGAAAAACCAGCAAGCTTTCTTGTTTAGACTTCGGCTGGCCTGGTCCTTGTTCAGCGACGTAACTGTCGGTGGTGGTGACTTCAATTTTAACTGCTCTAAAGGGACTCTGCTATTTCAAAATAACAAATTTCAGATGCCTGGTACAATCTGTGCTTGGGATGTATGCGAGGAGAAGGATTTTTCTGCAGTCTCTGGTTAGAGATAAGAGCTCTAAGGCCGAGGTTATTCATGTTAGTATACTGGCATGGTCAACAGGCCATGTTTCTCAGAGGCATAACATTTGATGTGTATCTGTGGCACTTGGCAAAATCAGTGTGTGCCCCAGCTGCTTTTGACATGAACTTACACTTTTCTTCCTATGCCGAGCAAATTTATCAGAACCGCCTGTTTTGCCTATTCAAGATTTGCCCAACTACCTTGACATTCAAATCGTTCTGTGACTTTTTAAAACACCATCAAAGTTATTAATCCTCCAGGTGCAGCGGTTAATTTTTCAGTGTTAAAATTGCTTTTTACTTTTAAGCTTTGCTCAAGATTGCAATTTAATTCACACTGACTTCACATCTTCAGACTGAAGTGGAGCACTCTTACTTTAGCCTGTATCTTTTCCAAGGAGGAGCAAGTGAATAATGACAAACCTGAGAAGAAAATTAATATGCTCTTTAAAAAGAGACAGAACGTTATAAAGGCAGCACGGTCATGCACTTGAAGTAATGATGAAGGGCATACAACACAATCTTGCAGTTAAAGAAGGTTTGATACTTCATGTCTGTCTTAGATTATCTATAGATTTTTCTCAGAGTTTAAAAAACATTATCATGAGGTTCTGAACGGGCATGAATAATTGATGCTAAAATGAAAAGATCTCCAGCTAGCAGAGCGCTGGGGTTTTAGCACGGACTTTAGCAGAAGCTGCAGAAACAGAGAACTTGACTGATTTTAAGCTGTAACAATACTATGGATATAGTGACTCACAAGGAACCTTCTGCTCCTGTGAGAATTCCTCCTTGTGATGTTAGAAGTGTTTCCTGTCCCCACACGTCAAGGTTTAGGCAGCGTATTAAAATGTTCCATAACCACAATAGAAGAGCGAGTACTTTGCCAGTGCGTGTGTTATGAAGGGAGCCAAATAGTGGGAATCCATCTGTCTTACTAGCTCCATGTTATCTGGAAAGGTAAAACTTAAGGTCTGAAATCAAGACGATCCTATATTAATTAGGTTAGAACTGCTAGAATTGTAAGGGGCTGAATTTTTGAGAGTGGACTGTGGTAGACACTGTTCACACCATTGTTGTGGACCAGACTAAAGATGTATATGTAGGTCAGTATCTTGCTGGACTTCACCACACCAGAACTGTCAGGGTGCAATTCTGCATGTCCCTTTACCACCACTAAGTCCTTTCCTTTCATGGCTCAGTGAGACAACGAGAGCCCTGCAGCAGATAATGTTAAACCTGCTAAAAAGAACAAAGGGCAGCTGCAGTGACAAACCTTTAGCTTAATTGGACTGGAAACTGTTAATGGGTATCATGTCAAAAGAGATGTCAGTGCTTCATCTCAAGAAGGAGATAGCTACTGCAGGATAAATGTCATCAGAGATGCAGCTAAATGATGCTGTACAATTTCAGATATAGAGTAGTAACTCAGTTGTGCAGCACTTGCAGTCTGTGCACTGGTTTAGTTCCTTCCAACAGTTAAATTTTCAGCTTGGATTTTGTGTGACTGGTGCCAACTCCAGGATTTTGAAAGTATGTTTTATAATCTCCTAAACTGGAATACTTTAATGTCACATTTAGCAGCATTGCAACAATGGTGGCTATTTGAGCGGTCAGTTTTTAGACAACACCTCCTACTTTGTTTTTTGTTTAGTTTGTTGGGGTTTTCTTTTTTGGGGGAGGGGGCAAGTTTGTTTGTGGTTTTGTTTGTGGTTTGGGGGACCTGTGTGATTGGTTGGTTGGTTTTTGTCGTTTTTTTCCTGAAGAACAGAGGTTGATAAGATATAGGATTGCTAATTGCTGGTTGTGGATGCACATCTTAATGTACCTTTCCATGGAGTTGCACAACCTCCAAAGAGACTAAAAATTCTAAGTGTTATGCCTATGTCACAGATAAGTACCAGCTTTCCCCGGTAAAAAAAAAAACCAAACATCTTGTTATGACGATGAATAAATCATCTAACTACGTCTTCTAGGTAAAAAGAAAACAGTTAAATAAAACTTGAGCTTCCTGTTCTGTGTTTTGTTCAGTCTTGCAAGCTGGTGGAAATTCAGTAAGATGGTGTGACCTGAGCCCAGTGTCACTGGTTTCTCTGCAGCGCGAGCCTAGCGTGGCTCGGCAGGGACGGCGTCCAGCCTCGGCCGCTGAATGCTCAAGGGCTGGAGCCTTCAGCCAAATGCCAGACAGTCTGCAAAGCATTCCTTTTCTAATGATGCTGTTTCATTGGAAAAATAGAATGCAAAAAGCTCCTTTTAACTGAAAAGGGGGAAAAAGAATGATCGCTGACAAAGGGTAAAACTTGAGGTTAGTTTAACAAACAGTTTGACTTGGCAATGCGTAGAGAAAAAATTTCAGTGGAAAAGCCATATCCATGCAAATGTATGCCAAAAGTGATCAGATTAATGCCAGCCAATCCTCTTAAACTCATATCCCTTCAAAATGCACAGAGGAATTCTTGGATTATGAATTAATGCCACTGTTAATTCTTTGCTGGAGCACAGTATTGCACTTAATCAGGCACTAAAAAACAAAACAGCTCCTACGAAGACCCAAAAATAGTTGAGCTGAGTATCTATCAATTATGGAACTTTAATTAGAGTAAGCAACCTGCTGTGGGAAATGGGCTTACAGAAAGTGAGGCTTCTCTTCAGAAAGGTGATCTCTAGTCTCTGTACTGTGGTGCAGGAGGCAGATCAGTCTGTGTGAGCCTAATCCTTCACCGGCTCTCTCGGGGCTCGAGTTCCTCTTGGCCTCTGGAGCTTGGAAGACAAAGCTTTATTCTTCAAGGCCATTCAGCAGTCGTGTAGCTGCTGCTGCTGCCCAGATCTGCATCTTATTACTTACTCCACACACTTTGGTTTTGCTGGTTGGTGTTGAATTTGCTCTGTGCCTGAGTGTGTGCTGGTTTGCTGGAGGCAGCCTGCACCATCCTGTGCGCTCCCGTAGCATGCACCGCGTTCCAAGGGGAGGAAAGTCCAGATGAGTGGCTGCAGCTGTTTGTTGTGCCCAATTTAAATCCAGTCATTCTGTCAGTGGATCACAAAGCCCTTGTTAAAAGGAGATGAATGTTGGACTTTCATTTTACATATATAGCATTTCACTTCCCTTTCGTATGTGTTCATTAAACCTGAGTGAGAGATTAACCTGAGTTAATGATGTGAAGGGCCATGTGTGCCTTGGCTCTCTGGTCTTCAGTCAGGTGAATTATTTCTGAAACTATCTTGCCTTACATTACAAGATACTTTTACTCCTTGTTTGCCTTCTAAGCTTTTGTAATTTCTCCACCCCATCCCGTTCTGCCCTCCCCATTCCTTGCTACCTTCTCAATCAATTTGGTTGTGTGAGTTTCCAGAGATGCAAGGTCTTGGTAACTCTTACTCAACTTTACCTGTACTATTGTTTCTCAGCAAACTGCCATGATCACCCCATCAGGTCTTGAAGAGCTGTAGGTCAGTGAGTCCAAACGAGACAGCTTCCTTTGGGAAGACTGCCACTGCTGCCCTTGGTTCTGTCCCCAGCCCGCTGCAGGTCCTTCACTTCCCCCTGTATGTTGCACTGCAAAGCCAGCCATTTGTGGAGCTAACCAAGCAGTTCCAATACCTGGGAAACTGGGAATGGGCAGAGAGCTGCAGGGAGCAGCCTTCTTACTTGCCACGAACTGTGCTCTCCTCTGCTGTCAGTCAAAGCCCTTGTTAAATTCTAGATCTGTATTGCTGTTGCTTTTAGTGTAATCATCTTCCTGCCTGAGATAATGTGGCGTGGTGCTGAATGAAGGGTTAGTGATGCAGACTTTGAAATCTGGAAAGATACCCCTAATGAAAGTAGACTTTGAATTCCATGCAAATGAGGGGCTCTGGCTTTGGGTAGGATTGTATTTTGCCTCTTCCCCTCTTCGCATCCTCAGCTGCACGTTGCACCAGGAGCAGCATCGCTCTTTAACGCGTCCAGAATGAGTAGTGTTGAGTCAACAGCTGGATTCTTCCAGCAGCAGCACGTGTGTGATTAACCTCCTCATAGGAAAGACAAAAACAGCTTCTAAACTTTTGAGTGACCACTGATCTTTATCAGCCTATTTGAATTGTATACAGAGTGTAGACAGTTCTTTTCCATAAAACTGAGTAAAGATCAGGTATTTACTGCATGATAGTCTCCACACCAAGTACTGTGAGGTCATTAGCTGTAAGGCATATCAAACACCCTGTATCTGTATATCTGACAGCTTTTTTTGGAGATCCAGAATTTCTGTTACCCTGTTCCCTGACTGGTAGACACTGCAGGTCAGCTAGAGACTTAGCGCTTAGCACTGGGAGCAAACCTGGCTTAAAATCCCATTCTGCACATCAACCTCCCCATCACTTGACAGCACCCTGGTAAGGAGGGCATGAAGGTGAGGGTAGTTGTCCCTGAGCTGAAAGCCTTCTTCAGGGCAGTGGAAGATGCGGTTGGTTGTGGTGTGCCTTTGCGTGTCCGGAGCAGTAGCTCAGACACTCCTCGTGGAATAACTGCTTTCTTTTTGGCTGCAGAATAGCAAACCTGAAGATACAATTGGCCAAGCTTGACAGCGAGGCCTGGCCTGGCGTGCTGGACTCTGAGCGGGATCGTCTAATCTTAATTAACGAGAAGGAGGAGCTCTTGAAAGAAATGCGATTTATTAGCCCCAGAAAATGGACTCGGGGAGAGGTGGAGAGACTGGAGACGGAGAGGAAGCGCCTGGAGGAAGACCTTCAGGCTGCTAGAGACACTCAGAGCAAAGCTCTAACTGAGAGGTAGGTTACTGGGCATAGGACAGAGCTTGCCTTGTTGGACAAGAAGGGATCAGGAGCAGGGAGCAACATCTCCTGGCTGAACGCTGATAGCAGTGTGCCCTCAGATTGCCAGGACACTCTTTCTACTTACAAGGTTTCTGAAATCATCTCCCAAAAGAGACTGCCTGCAAGACTTACTCCCTGAGTGGGGAAAGGTGGTTGTTCCTACAAATGGATCCTCTGTGAGAATGTAAGAAATGTTCAAACCAGCCCAGTGTAATGTTAGTGCACTATAATGTTTCTGTATGCAGCCAGCACCTCGCCGCAGCTCCTACAGTTGCTGTGCAGTCTGGAGCTTGGTAAATGTCAACAGATGGAATTTTAAATTTTTAAAAGTTGTTTGTTCTGAGCATCCTTCTATATGATTCCTGTAGGAGCTGGTATTTGACAGGGCTGCGGGAGTTGGGTGGAATACCCCGTGAATCTAAACAAGCTGCAAAAATGCCAACTATCCTCCCTAATTTCACTTGTGTTGCAGGGGGAGATCTCATGGGAATGTGCAGTGAGGATGAATACAGCACTAGGCATTGCCTCCAAGCGCTTTACAATCTGGATTTATTAATACCCATGACTATGGAAATGTTACCTTTAGCTGTTGTCTCTTGAATATATATGGAACAGATGCATTGAATTTACTCTGTGGTTCTACATTTTCATTTACATGCTCAGTGTCCAGGCAACACCAATTTTCTACATAGTCTTTTCATGGTTTTATCATGCTGGAAAAACTGTAGGCATCTCAGATGTTTCAGCTGCAGGACTTTTACCAGCCTGAAATATCTGTGGTTCAACAAATGTTTGTGGTCTTGCTGTAAGATGAAGGCTTTTGTGATTTGTAGGAGTCCTGTTTAGTGTGCTAAAGAAACAGCCTGTTTCAGGAGAAGGATTTCTCGTCCCAAGTCCACATGTTTGTACCTGAGACCAAGTCAGGAGTGCAATAAAACTGGGATGTAAAGCTGTAATGAGATGGTTAATAACTACATCATATACAAATTAGCCATCCTTAGACCTTACTGAAAGCAAATGAAAGCATTTACACCTTTATTAGTACAGGAAGTATAAAAATGCAGTAGTGTATACCGAGCAAAACGTGCCAGACTTTTTCTGAGGCCTGATCCTAGAAACATTAATTTTCATAGTACTAGCTGCAATTATTTTCCCCGTTGTGAATATTTGTAGGGTTGTGTTGCACATTTTAAGAGTATGGGATGTTGGTAAACACCTACACATCTTGACTAAATTCTGCCTGTGTGTTGTATTCTTATTAACTTTTGTAGGATTTCATAGAAAAAATAGAATTTTCCTTTAGTCCTCATTTTAAATAGTAAATGCTGCTTCAGCTTGTCTTTTTCCTGTCTCCTCTTAGGTTGAAGTTGAATAGCAAAAGAAATCAGCTAGTCCGAGAACTGGAAGAAACAACACGATTAGTTGCCGTGTTGCACACCCAGCTGAAAAGGTATGTGACCTTTTAGAGAAGTTGTAGGTGCTGTAACTGCCCATGGTGTACCTGCCTTTTCCTGCCGATGATTTCATCTCCCTGCTGAGTGAGAGGTCTAAAAGTAGTGACCTGAGACCCCCCGTGTAGTCAACGGAAAGAGAAGCCTTGAGGATTATACACCCCACTCAATTTGGATGGCTGCTTTAGAATGGGAGAAATAACCTCTGTGGTGGTGCCTCTGTCTGACAACAGAAGGGGGTTGCACAATCCCTTCTGGTTTGGACATGTAACATTTAGGTGACTAAGGATAGCTGAGGTTGGTTTTTTTTTTTTTTACTAATGTTTGAGTTACTGAAGTATTATATTAATAACTGATGTTAAAACCAGCTTATTGCTCACACAGCAAGTGAAGTGAACTTTAGTAATGCAGCTACACGTTCATGTGTGGGTGTCATGACAATATTTCTCTAAGTTAATTTCGAGTGTGCCGTTGCTTGCGATAGGTTGAGATAACCCTGAATCTGTTGTGGTTCATATGGTATATAGAAATGTTTCTGCAGCCTTAATGTGGTCCAGTTGTTCAGGCTATAGTTTTGGAAGAGCAGAGGATTACTGTTTCCAGAAAATGCAAATCATCATTAGCAAAAACTATGCTTTTATCTTTTTGATTAGGAAGAGAGTTTGGTGGGGTTTTTGTTTGGTTGAGGTTTTTTCCTATCAGCGTGTACTGAATTTACTCTGTTTGTAGCTTCTGCTCTACTTGGATTCTGTTTCATTTTGTGAAGATGACACCGAAAAGACTGGAAAGAAATCATAGTGCAAGACTGACATGTAAATGAGCCACCATGGAAAATAGCTCTCTGTGATGCTCTTGTGCGGTGGAAATGCATCATACTTTCATTTCATCTAGCTGATTAGGGATCTTTTGAGGTGACCAAGAAGCATGTGAAACTAATTTCTTCCTAACTACGTGCTCAGTGTTCTTGGCATGCTCCTTCATAAGAATAAGCATTTGTTATTAACCCCATAATGCACAGTCTGGCATTCAAAGGTACACACAAAATGAAGTTGAGCTCCGTTTGTTCACAGGGAAAAGATTAATTAAAAAACCCCTCCTTTTTCATAGAGAAATATACTGAAAAACTGTATATTTATTAGTCCTCGCCTGATCCACATATACTGCCAAACTGCAAGAACATCTGTCATGGTTCTGTTATGTTTCACCCAAAAGCTTTTCTGAACAAATGCGATGCAGTGTGCATCTGTCATACAAATGCAGAGGACATTCTGTGCCAAAATTACACTAAGTTCTGACTACTTGCCTTTTTCTCATGAAGTCCTGGGCATAATTGTACAAATGCAGCCTCTAGCCTTTACCCTGTAAATAATAAATAAGAGATTATTAGGCTTATTAGCATCCTCACTGTTTTTCAGAGGGGCAACTTAAGCCACTTATACATATCCAGAAGTTTTTCAGTAGCTAATCTATATCTGAAGTGAGGGCTAAGCAACATATTTAATATCCAGAGCAGGAGTGTTGGTTTAAATGGAATTTCTGGGGATGGTGTGTGTTGTAGTCAGATCTGTTGGGTCTCCTGAGCTGTGTGCTCACAGCTGTGCACTGCGAGCTGAGCGGTGTACTGTGGTGTCTGGGCTTCCTCATCTGAACAGGCTTCTATTCAGCACCTGCTTAAAATTAATTCTGCTGTCAGTTAGGTTCTGAATCTAGATCTCTAGGGATAAATAATTTGTGTGAACTGATTTCACAGCCCAGCCCCAACTCTTTCCCTTGCTCTCCTGGCCCTGGATTTCACAGAGCAGTCTTTCACATGGGTAGATCTTGCCAGGTTTCTGGTAGCTGCTGGCTGTCATGATCTCTGAGGCCCAGTTCTAGGCAGCTGTGATATTGTCTTTTGGCTGGGGGTCCAAGACTGAGGCAAAGGGGAGAAAATTTCCATATGGTCAGACAGTTCATTGCAACAACTCCATCTTCTTGCATGGGCCTTGCTGGTTTTAGTGGTCTGCTTTGGAGATTACCAGGAACTGTAGATTTATTTTATTTTTTTTCCAGAGAGATGTGGGAGGAGAATGTGGTCACTAATTTTAATGTATTTGAAACTATTCATTAGAGTTGTTTTGGCTAAACAAGGACTTTTAGAAGGTTGATATAGTGAGTTAAAAAGTGTGTATGAACTATGTTAGTTTTATTGAAAAGTGACCGAGTTTTTCCACTGGGTAAACTCCGGTTTTGGGTTGTGGGGACTAACGTGTATGGCCTGAGCTAACACAGCAAAATGTGTACTGTGTGGGCTTGGAGATTTGGTGACATTGCAGTGTTTTCCTGAGAAATCACGGGATACCTTATAATGGTTTTCTGACTTGTTTCCTTCAGTCTCTCCACCAGCATGCTTTCACTCTCCTCAAGCAGCAGCCCTGGTTCTCTTGCATCGAGCAGAGGATCTCTTGCCACCTCCAGCCAGGATTCTTCCACCTCAGCCAGTTTCACTGATCTCTACTATGAGCACCTGGAGCAGTTGGACTTGGACTATCAAAACAAGCTTGACTTGCTCTTAGAAGGAGCCACTGGATTCAGACCGTCGGGCTGCATCACCACTATTCACGAAAATGAAGTAGCCAAAACTCAGAAAGCAGATACCACCAGTCGCATACAGGCTCTGAGATCATTGTCTGGTACTCCAAAATCCATGACATCGCTGTCTCCAAGGTCATCTCTCTCTTCTCCATCTCCACCTTGCTCTCCGCTGGTCATAGACCCACTCCTAACTGGTGATGCCTTTTCAAGCCATATGGATTTTGATGATGCAGAGATAAGTACAAATCTCTCAGAACTCACCCTAAGCACTGGGAGTGGCAACTGTAGACTGGAAGAGCCTAGAGCAGGAGATAAACATCTAGGTCAAGGTATGGTAACAAACTATTTGCATGCACATGCCTGCATGAATTTTTTATGTAGTTTATAAAGCACTGAGAAGCAAGTATTTCGAAAGCTGTCTGTCATCTTGATGTCTTTGTGTTGAAAAGTGTATTCAACTGTGTGTTCTGTCTTGGTGGGGAGGAAGGGTTTCAATTTGTACATGGGAAATGCTGCCGATCTGATGAGTCTTGCAGAAGACTGTGCCTAGGTGTGGTTTTGGTGTGCTCGTATGTGTGTGCTCACAAACTACAGGAATTTCACGTGCAAATATAAATGCTTGTGGTGGGATTCCCTGTTTACTTTGGCGCTAAACTATTCGGGATGTCATCTAGTGTTTTAGGTCTGGGAGACATATAATGCTATAGTGCCACAAACTTTCTGGCCAGGCTTTTGAGGAAGGCTGGGAAAGCCATTTAGCTTAATAGTTAACAAATGGTAATAAAAATCCTTCCTTGCCACCTCAGCTCACATGGTGTCTTGCTCTGGTTCCCAGTAAATCAGTGGCAATGAATTTATGAACTTCAGCTGAGCAGACATGTCAAGGCTGTGCTTGAGTTTCTGCTGTTGTGAGGGGGATGGTCTCTTAGCAACAAAAACGTGTTCGGATCGTGAGCGTGATAAAATAAGACATTTAGAGATAGTGGATGTTCTCATACATGCATATGGCTTATTGGTGGGTGGGAAGGGTTCATTCTTTTTTCGAACGCTGGCCAGGCCGTCGTGGGTGGAAGGCAGCAGGCGGCAGGCAGGACACTCGTGCTAGGGTCTGTCCGAAGCCCTGGTGACTCCTAGTCAGGATAAATCCAGTGGAGAGAAGTGAAATGACTGTATTTGTCACCGCAGTGGAAGAAGAGCTTGGAAGGCAATACAAAGCTATGGTTGTATGAACCAGCAGTGCCGTTTGGATCTGGTTTTCGTAGGATTATAAATAAAAGGAACTCGCACCATGTCATCACTGCCTTCTGCAGTAAGAAGGCTGGCACTACTTGAAGTACAATAAAAGGCACGAGTGCAGATCTTCCCTGTTGAGCTACCACTTTCCTACAAGCAAGAGGTATTACGCATTTGAGTAGGAAACACTAATTATTCCTATTAGAACTGGGCACTGATTAGTTTTAACCTTTTTAGCTCTTCAAGATTTGTCAGGGCTGTTAAAGTGAAAGCTCAGGTGTTAAGCAGATTAAGTGATTATTGCTGTTAGCCAGTCAGCAGACAAAATAATCACCATAAGTAGTTTATTTCAGGGCAATAACGAGATGAGATTTTACTCCTCAGGCATTTTGGGGAGGGGAGTTCAGTGTAACACCCAAAACGCGGTGGCTGGATCTGGGGTGGTCAGTACTTGGCCTCATAGCAAAGCATGCTCACGTGTTCCTGTAAGCAGAGCTGAATAGCATATAGCTGAGGGATTTTGGGGGTTGTTTCTGTTAGAACAGAACCCCTGCTACCTTTGAGGCTGAAATAAGGTTTCCTCTCTCACTTGAGAGATACCTGAGCGACTTAAGTGAAACTAGTAGCAGAACCTGGAATCTGGCAGTCTGGCATTCTCTGAGGAAATGGTGCAGATGTGAGGACAGTGCATGACATGGCTCTTCAAAGCCTTCTCATGGTGTCTCCAGGGGAGCCCGTGGAAGGGAACACAGCAGGAAGCAAAGAGCAAACTTTAAAATCTTGATACGAGTGGGAAAAAAAAAAAAAAAAGGTGAAAAAAACATAGGAAGTGTTCCCTGCCTGCTTGGAAATGCAGAAGAGAGTTGAATCAGTTCTGAACTCTTTCTATATACTTTCTTTTTAGTGTGATACCTCTTTAGAGACCTAAAGCTTAAAACAGAAAATCCAAATATTGTATTGCTTAGCCACATGAAAAAGTTACAGGTTCAGTGTGTGGGTTTAGGACTTGCAGGGCTGAGCTTCCAAGTCCTTTGCTAAAAAGAAATAAGGCAGAGAATGGCCACGTGATGACCCCTTTTCAGGGATCCGTTCATCTTTATTCAGGTTTACATTTCAGCTTTCTGCTCTACAAACCCATTGCTGGGGTTTGTGCACTCTGTATTTGTCCCCCTTGGCCATAAGGTCCTTGGGTGAAATGGTCAAAAACGAAGCCTTTCTGGGTTGAAATGACTAGATGGCATTGGTAATTGAAGAAGAGGTTAAGCTCATGGAGACCAAGGTGCGGTGTCCATCCCAGTAAGCAAGCCTCATGCAAATGGATTCCCAGGGGGGCATTTCTAGGAGTGGCATATCAAACTCAAACAGCTTGATCTAGAAAGCCAGACAGCCAGGAGGACATGATTTTCATGTTAAAACTATGAAACAGGAGGTAAAAAGCAGCACTGAAGAAAGAAGAACCATAGTTTTGACCTTGCTCACCTTCGATCATAGGCTATGCTGGGGGTGAGGGCAGCAAGGGCCAGGAGGGAGGGTGGATTAAACTGGGAATACCAGTGTTAAATGGCTCCTTTTGTTTCAGTTAATGACTGATACACTGTGTTACAGATGCTGACTGTTATTTGTGTGGCTTGGTCTATGGGGAAAAGATCTGGACATTGATTTCTGTCCAACGGTTCCATGGGAATCCCAAGATGAAAAAATCCATTCAGTGGTGTTCTCAAAAACCACACAGAGAAATGGGTCCAAATGGCAGAGGTGCACTCAACGTGTTGGTGTTACCTGTAGCACCCTCTACTGTTGGTCATACAACAAGTCCTTACATGATTCCCTAACCCTATGTTGAGCTTGCACGCTTTCGTAAGCAATGTTTTTTCAAAGCTGTTTTAATTTTTTAAGTGGCTTTACGAGACTGTGCACAAAAAAAAAAAAAGAACAACAAAACACAAAAATTGCCAAACTTGCTTTGTAATAAAGACAATGTATTGGTGGTTTGGGGGCATGTGCTTTCCTAAGGGTCTGGGCAAGACGAACGCCCCTTGGAGAGGAGCACCTTGCCACACTTCTGCTGTGGGCTTACAGCTGCTCCCTGTGTGACAATGTGGCACCGCCTCGCTCTTGGAGCAGCTCTCCCAAAGCCCTGGCAGCGAGGGAGAGCTGGGTACGTCCCAGTGCTCATTAGCCACCTTGGCAGACAGAGTTCTCCAGACTCTCCGCTGAGGCAGAAATGTGACGGTTCTCGGGAAAAGGTGCAGAATTTGCAGAAGTTTCCAGGGCCTATCTTTCCCTGTTTTGTGGGACAGGAAATCTATGTGAGATAACACCTCCGTGCAAAACTCCTTGCTTCAGCTTCCTCGGTTTCTCTTCCCTATCTCCTTTTCCCTGCATGTGGCTGGTACTTTAAATCCTATCATCTCTCTTTCTCTGCGTTTTCAGCTGGTTAACCTGGTCTTTCTGAACCTAGTTTCTGTCCTGCGTACACTAACCTTCTGGGGTTAGGGGTAGGTGGGTGGGGCTTTTTTGCTGTTCTTCCTCCTTGAAGCTAAACTCAGCATAAGCTCCTCAGAGAAAACATATAATATGTGTCTTCCATGTCATCCATACTTGCCCAGAGCTTGGTCAGTGGCATTTGCCCGGCTGCTGCTCTCTGGGTAGCTAGGAACCAGAAGGCCTACTACCTGCTTAAGGGTGACTACCAGTAGGAGCTGGTTCATTGCTTCATAGTTATAATGTCACTAGAATTCAGAAGTTCTGCTGCTTCTGCATGTTGCCCATCTTGTCATGGGTACCTCCCTGCTTTTCCAGCACTTTGAAAGCCTCTCTTTGCGCTGCCTGCGAGGACCTGTGCCCGTGGAGGTGCTGGGGAGACCAGCCATAACGCTGGCCCAACTGGTCTGTAGCCTCAGCCTGTGGGTCTGCTGCTGCAGGACACGGGTATGAAGTGGACGTTGACTGTGCCCTCTCACCTCCACCACATAGGCTGTTCTTCTGATTATCCAGGGCTTTTTTTCTCGAGGGCCTTTTGTTCTCCAGAGCAATCTGGCACATTCCTGAAGCACTAACTTGAGGGTGGTGGCTGTTGAGCGCAGCCCACCCTACCTGTGTCCTCTGTCTTCAGAAACATAGAATTGTCAGGGTTGGAAGGGACCTTAAAGATCATCTAGTTCCAACCCCCCTGCCATGGGCAGGGACACCTCCCACTACATGCTGTTGCTTAACAATACTTGGGTGGGGAAAGAATGCAGCTCAAGGGGAAGATGAGAAAAAAAGCTGCTCCTGCTCCCGACAGTTCGTTGTCATTAATGCCTCTTTTTGCTTTTCCCCTTTGCTTTTCTGACAGGTGTAAATACAGCTGGAGGGACGGCACTGAAGGTGGCATGTGTGTCAGCTGCAGTGTCTGATGAATCTGTTGCTGGAGACAGTGGGGTGTATGAGGCGTCTGTACAGAGGTAGGCATCAGATCTCTCTCTAGGAAGAAGCCGATGACTCAGCTTTGCACACAGGAGTCAACTGGAGTGCTGCTGGTTGGGATCTTTTATTTTTGTCACGCGGTGGCTAAAGTTTTCAATCTCAGATTTCTTGATACTGCTGAAAAAACTGTGAGCAGCTTGAATTTGATTATCAAAATGACTCCGGCTTCCCGTAATAGAAGTAGCTGAAAGCGAGCTCCCCGAGAACTCTTTGAACAGCTGCTCTGTTGGTGAAGGTGCTGGTAAGCTGTGACTGCTGCCTCGAGGGGGGGAGCGGAGCCATCTGGAAGGTGTAAGGTTCCCCTCCTGTCACTCAGCTGCTCTGGTGTCAGTGACAGCCCTCAGTCACTGAGAGAGCACTTGGGGATGTTTCAGGAAGGTAGCAGAAGCACCTTGAACTGCCTCATGAGCGCGTACGTGCCACGGCACAGTCCTGGGTGCTTGGATCCAGGCTGGGATTTCCAAAGGCTTTTCCCTTGGTGCAGAGCTTATAGCCCGAGCTGGGCGTCACAGCTCTTGCCGGGTCTCTGCTTCCTAAGCTATCTGGGGTGGTTTGGCACAAAGTTCACTGGAAGGTACTGACCTTATCGATACCTGCTTTGGCTGCATCTGTAACGTGGGTTTTCCTACAGTTTTTAGTAGCATTGAGCTGAATTACGGGGTCATTTGTTGCAAGACACAGGTGTAACGAGGAAAAATTGCTCATCTCATGTTCCTCCCATTCATTCACTCATTGTCTTTATTAATTCTCTAGATAAATGAGTGATTTTTAATGTTTACAGCAGAATTCACTTTGAGAAGAAAGGGCAGCGCTTCTGTAATTAGACCTGTCAGGCTGCAGCCAGGTAGTCAGACAGTTGGTGTCTTAGGGCCCCCGAGTCCCCTCAACGCGACAGGGAGCTCTGCAGAGAGGGCAGGAGGGACATTGTGTGACAATTACAGAAGGTGTCCCCTACACAGTCGCATGTCTGATGTTACGTAGCGTTGTCTGAGTAGTTGACTTACCAACTTTTGTAATGACTGCGGTGTCACTTTGATGCCTGTAATAGACGGTGAGGGTAGGACCACGAGCAGCATGTTTGTCCTTTGTAGCTGAAATGTAATGAAATGCGAGAGAGTGCCAAGTACTATGGAAAATACTGAAAAGAATGCTAATCCTGTTTTCGTGTGCTACAGCATAGCCTCGGAGCCTATTAGACAATGAATGTAGTTTTGGGGACTTTCAGTGCCTAAAACTTGTGTGGGGGGAGACATTGGTAGAGAAATGATGCAGGCAGCTGGTTCAGGGAAGACCAGTCAGTGTATTCTGTCACTTTTAATGTGCTTAGGGAAGCTTGATTTCTTAAAGAAACAAAGGAATGACTTAAATCTAATCAAACTTGAGAATTCTTGCTGTCATGATACAGGACAGGATTGCAGTTGTTAAGTCTTATTTCTGTTGCTGGGCAGTCAGCTGTCTTTACTAAAATCCACCCAAGGGAACCCTTAAAAAATCCCCCACTGCCTTATTTTTTGCAGTCTTTTGTGTGGCTTTTTTTTTGGCAGCGAAGGGGGAAGGCATATGACTTTCTGCTGATAAGCACTGTAATACATACCTCTAAGGGTGATTGCACTTCTTAAATGGGCTTTCTTTTAGCTGATAATTTTACAAAATCCATACAGCCAGCTCCTGAATGGAAGGGAAAAGATCTTGAATCACCTAAATGCTGGCATTTCAGGAACAGGGAAAGCGAGTTCTTGATTGTCTTTGATTTCTTTCAGACCATGTGTGTCAGGAGCGATGGTGTTTGACAGTGATGATACAGAAGCAGTTGGGACAGCTAAAGTGCAAATCGCAATGAGGTAAATGTTACACGTTTTTGTTGGATTTTGATAGATGGGATTTAAAAGGTAGTGCTTTCTGTACTGCTTTTGTATCCTGTTTATCCTGTCCTACTAGTATTACCTAACTAATGCCTTCTTTGTAGTGTTACACTCGACTCCAGGAGGTCCCTCACCCAGTTATCCTCATTCATGTCACTGGAAATCAAACTGGTGATAGCGTGGTGTGAGGGTGCAAACCAGCAAGGGGAGCAGTGACGATGCTGGGCTGGAGAAAGCCTTCTGCTGGTTTGCAGTCTCCTTTAGCGTGCAGCTTGGCAGGGGGCAACTGCTGAGAGTAAATGGCAACCATAATCACTGACCTCCCCTGAATCCCACAGGTAGTGGGTAAGGCTCCACTGTTGTGCTTCAAGTATTTCTACTGGTCACATTTTTTTAGATTAAAACCTTTTGAAAGGCCTTATATAACGACTGTAGTTAGAATACAGCAATTCAGCTAGACCCTAGGAAAATCAATGTGTGTTCAGTAGATCTGCAGTCCACTGGATTGGAATTTCTGGATGTTCTGGACTGTTCTAAATTCTCCATGTTGAGGTAGCAAAATGTCATGTAACATGAAACTGGTTTTGTTTTATTAAACAGGCAAGCCGTGATCCCGTTATAGTTTTGTCTTGTTTGTAAATGTTTGATGTTGTTTGTGTTAATGAAACGGGTGGGATACTCATTCAGAGAGTCCAAGGCAGACTTCTCTAAAGATAATGCTTTTTTGGTGTCTTTCCAATTCAGATATGATGACAAAAACAAACGATTCGCGATCCTGGTCATCCAGCTGAGTAATGTTCCAGCACTGTTGTTACAGCAAGATCAAAAAGTGTAAGTGGGTGAAGTAAACACGCTTGAAGAATTTGTGTTAGATTCCAGTGGGAATTAAACAGATACTGGGTTTTGGGTTTTCACACTCTTAAAAAATTACCCTTTCTGAAATGGTTCTACACTTCATTATGCATTGCAGCATTTATGAACAAAGAAAACTGATAAGGTGCAGGTTTTTTTCCTCAAAGGTTTCTATTTGCTAGGCAGAGACTTGCCTGGAATTAGCACTATCCAGCAAGGTTCTTAACTGCAGCAGTGCCCAAAGCAACTGCATCGAGCAGCAAGGGGCCTCTCGTTCTGCTACAGAGCTCATCCTTGGACACCTGCACAGTTAAATGCGTGGGGAGTTGTACAACTTCACTAGACTCATTTTTCAAATAAATAAGCTGACAAAAATCTGATTGGTTTTTGCATAGCTGTTTCTACCTACAAAAGGGTAAGTTAGCAGCGTGACAAGTTGCAGGGATGTAAGCAGCCATGTAAAACACAATCCCATGACTTTCCTTTAGAAGATTCAGAAGAGTGCGGTCTACAGCAACTCATGCCACTTCACAGCTCTGATGTTGTAATGAGATGTTCTTTTTTTTCTTAGTTGACTGATATTATAGAATCACAGAATGGTTTGGGCTGGAAGGGACCTTTTAAGCTCATCTAGTCCAATGTCCCTGCAGTGAGCAGGGACATCCGCAACCAGAGCAGGTTGCTCACAGCCCCGGCCAACCTCACCTGGGATGGTTCCAGGGGTGGGGTATCTGCCACCTCCCTGGGAAACCTGAAAACCAGCGTTTCACCACACTCATATTCCAAAGAATAGGACGAGACAGTAATGCCCACAGTGCTTAGGCTGAATTTCACTCACAGATTGATGGAGCTGTTGCAGCGAAGGGAACTGCAGACTCCTGTGGTCGTACTGATTGCAACGCTTTTTCTAACAGGAACATTCGCGTGGCTGTCCTGCCCTGTTCAGAAAGCACAAGCTGCTTGTTTCGCACAAGACCGGTGGAAGCTTCAGACAATCTTGTGTACAATGAAGTATTTTGGGTTTCTATCTCTTACCCGGCTTTACGCCAGAAGACTTTAAGAGTCGATGTTTGCACTGTAGATAAGTCTCACCTTGAAGAATGTTTGGTTAGTATTCGTCTCTATTTCAGTATCTTTGCATTTGTTTTGTCTTTTTAATTCGATAAAATTTTGAACTCTGAAGTATGGCACTTTCTGTGAAAGTTTTCTTGATAATCCTTAGCTATATGATCTCTCCCAGGTAGTGTTCTTTGCAATAACAATATTGATCAGGAAAAAGATTATTAGATAAATGTTTTGTTACAGAACTACTGATGAATTTGTCAGACTACTAGATTTCCCTTCTCTTATGATTTAATGTGAAACCCTACCTATTTTTCTTACTTTTGGAAACATTTGTTGTAATGTAATTCAGAATGGACTTAAAGGCATTTGGAGGCCACCACAGGATATTGAAGTTCTCTAAAGGATTTTTTAAACATTGCCTTTAATCTGCACCATTAAAATTCATACAAGTGTCATTTTTGCAGTGCTAGCATTGCCTTGGGCAGCTGCCCCCTATTGTTAGAAGAGCTTTTTTGTTGCTCAAGTATTACCTGAGCAATTTGATTTTAATAGAACTGTTTCTGGAGTATTGGACTCCAGAACATGAGGGTGGTGTGTTGAGCTGAGACACAAGCAATAATTAAATTACAGAAAAGGTAATGATTTGTCCTGCGTGTGTTCTGTAGCATCTCATTTGGCTGGAGGGGTACACGTTTCATGGTGCTTTTGCTTTTTTTCCTTCCCTTACTCTGCAAAGCACTCTTTAGTTCAGGAAAACACGTTTTCCAAATGGGGTTCTTCTCTTTCAGCAGCATGTAGGGTCCTCCAGGAGCCCTCCCACCTCCAGGTGGGACTGGTGACTGCTGACTGGCAGGAGCGTGCTCAGCCTGAGATCTGCTGGGCTGGGCTGGTGCAATGGGGTCCACTCAGACATGGGGTGAATGAATTGTAAATCAGTATTCCTTTGGTTTTGAATACATCAGGATGTGTACTAAATATAACAGGGTAAACAATGACAAGGCAGATGAAGAGGAGCGGAATACACAAAGCTAAAGCACCTCAGTCTGAGGCAGTGATTTCTGTCAGCCTTGCAAGTTTTTTGAAAGGAAGTCCTCATCTTCTGTTCCTTTCTCTTTTGCTTTGAAGCTCTGGCTGTAACTTAACTTGGCTGCAGTAGCACTTTCATACTTTAAGATTCTCGTACACAGGAGCTGTAGTGGAACACTCGCCACTTGAATTGGAAGCCCTAGACAGTGTTAAAAATAATTAAACATGAAGTGTTACTAGTGCTGCTGAAATGGGGACAAACAGGGCAATGTTTTTTTTTTTCAAACTTGCCAAAGTGAAGTAGTCCTGCATTTTCACTCTTGGTTCTTCTTACGGGTATGGTAGCCGTTCATTTTAGTGTTACACTAAAACTGTGGTTTTGCTCTCTATAGGGCGGAGCACAAATTAGCCTTGCTGAAATATGTAGATCCGGAGAGAAATCAACCCGTTGGTATAACCTCCTTAGTTATAAGTACCTGCAGAAGCAAAACAGGAAAAGTAAACAAGGAAACATTCCCACTGACGTACCCTGCACTGAAAAAACAGTAAGAACAACCACTTAAATCAAACAAATCTCTTCTAAACGGTACTAATGAGGGCGTTTATGTGGCTGAAGAAGTGTTAGAGTAGATGTGAAGGCTGGTGTGTTCATGTTTAGGACTGGAAAATGTCAAGTGCAGCAAAAGAATTAATTTGTTGATTACAGATACGCCCTTGTCCCGGGCTCAATCCTTACTGAAATCTGCTCCTTGCGAAGCTGAGGGATGTAGGATGTGGTCTGGTGTAAGTGCTGCCTGAGCTCTTGCCTTTCTTCCCACTAGACAGTTCACCTTGCTGCAAAGAACTCGCTGAAAGAGCCGAGGTGCAGAGTTGCCTCCGCACGTGCGCGGCATGCGGCGTGCTCAGCCTCGAGCTGCAGCCCGTGCCCGGTGTGCCGGGGGAGGTGGGCCGGCTGCGCTCACACCAGCTTGCCTGGGAGCTCTGGGTGCAGTCGGCCGCTTGAACAACGCGGGTGTAGCGACCTCACCTCTCTCCTGCCTCCCGAGGAATGCTGGTTGGGGCTGTTCCGAGCAGAAAGGCTGGGCGCCTTGCAGTTTGGGAGAGTCCCATCTTCACTGGAAGCCTCTTGCTCCCCTCAGGACTCTGTCTCGGCGCTCTTAGAGCAGACAGCTGTTGAACTGGAAGCCGTGGAGAAGAAACTGGAGGAAAGCAGAAGCACTTTAACTGGTGGAGAGAGCTGGTATGTAGCATCCCAGACATCATAAGACACCATCTTAGTGTCGTGGGGTGATCAGAGCGTTTGGGGATTCATGTGCAGAGAATAAAAAAGCAGATGATAGAGAGCTGTGGGAGGCTGCTTCTGTCTCTTTCTGTTTTGGTGGAATATCCTGTTTCTTCTCTTCTGGAGGTTGTGCTTGGGAAAGGAGAACAAAGCTGATACATGTTAAAAACAGTCAATAGCACTCTGATATTTTTGTCACTTGTACAGTGTTCTGTGGATGACCGTGAAAGCTCCACTGTACGGTGCAAGGCTTTGCTTGAATGTTAATTTTTGGCTGTTGGTTCAGATTCAGGTTTTATTAATGAAGCCCAACGTTTGAAATAAAAAGCAAGCCTGACCAATGGCTTTGACGGAGAAGCCAGCTGCAAGTTCAGAGGAGCTGAAAAGGATGTTAAAGCAATGCTTCAGTTTTGTCCAGCATCACTTTTTAAAAGATTAATGGCATCCTGAGGGCTCCTCTTCAGATGCATTCACCTTAAGCTCAGACCACATGGCTGAACCCTCAGCTTGCTTCTTTTGAAGCAAGATCAGTATGAAGTTTTTCACTGTAATGGTTTCCTTCTGGTGCAGCTTCACTCCAGTTTCAATTATTCCCTTATAAGTCTGTGTTTGTGTAATCTCAGTGGCTGCAGAACCTGCCAGGTACAACTGGCTGCCCTGGGGATGTGTTCCTGTCCAGCAGCTTACAGGAGGTAACTCCTGCTGCAGCACCAGAGTGTTGTTCACAATAGGTCAGTTCAATAACAAAGCTGTTCTTAACAGGCAAGATGAGGAGGTTCCTGATCAGGAAGAACAGGATGAGATCAGTGAAAATGAAGCAGAGGAGGAGGAAGAATTCTGTGCTGAAAAATCATTGTGGGAAACAGAAGAAACTCTGAATTCCCAGCTGAACGTGGAAATAGCAGTGAAGGTAAAGTCAAGGGCCTTTTGAACACAAAGATGAATTCAGCTTCCCATTTGAGCTGAGCAAGGCTACAGCAGTTATTTGAAAGTTCATCATTGATGTTTAAATGTTTATCTACCTGAAATCTTTTAAAAGAACTCGACGTGACCATTTTGTCCCCCAGTTAATGTAGCATCATTTCATGCCTCCTTTCTGCGGCTCATGAGACCTCTTTTCATTCATGTGATAGTGGCTTTGGCCTTGTTTAATTCTGAAGGTGGTTGTAGCCTAACAAGCGTGTGCTGCACAGGTGCTCATACAGCAGTTTGGATCTTTGCTGCAGGCACACAACGAGTAAGGACAGGGTCTTTAAAATCAGAACCCTGTTGTGTGCGAGATTGCCAGGTCACACTGACGTCCTGGATCAACAGGCACAGCTCGCTGGCATCAGTTGTGTTGTACAGCAATCAATGGATGGCGAGCCCTTAGGGAGTGATACAGCTGATGCAGCAGCTACTCAGTTCAGAAGGGGACGTGTCAGGACACCCTGCATGACAGGGGCCGAAGCATATCTGGTTGTGAAGGTGATGCCTCTGGGACTGAAAGCTGAGCCGTGCCAGAGGCGGCTGTCAGGCAGCCTGGGGGCCGTGTGGCTGGTAAGATGGCAAGGTGGCCTGTACACTGGGATATCTCTCTTCCAGGTGGATAAAGAGACCAACACAGAGAGCCTGGCACAGCAGACTTCTACCGTAGTTCGTCCGAAAGACAAAAGAGCATCAAATCCACCCCAGACTCAGTTTGTCAGAGGTAGCACTATCATCCGCTCAAAAACATTTTCACCAGGACCGCAAAGTCAGTATGTGTGTCGGGTAAGGAAATGCAATCCTGAGGTTATAAATGCTGGGTTTCATGAATGAATGCACCGTATCAGTGTTTGCTTAGCGTGAATTTTTCACAGAGACCCGACACTGCTTTCTTCTCTACCCCTTTGACTGCAGAATTTGCTCTGTCCTCATCTAGACAGTGTCTTTCCTTGGAACTAATAAATAGTATGAAGCACAACTTTTGTAAAATAGCGATGTGCGTGTACATTTGTGTTACCTGCAGCATGTTGAGGTGCCCAAACTGATCTGGAAGGGCTGCTGTAAGACAGTGATGAGTAAGCTGCGTATCAGACCCTTGTCTGCTGCTCTAAGTCTATCCTGTGCTAACTTGAACTGAGTTAGCTGTGTCCGCCTGACCCAAGATGAGATGCACATAAAAACTTCATAGAAATGGAAAGGTCAATACCTGATGATGTCAGCAAAAAAAAGCTGTGGAAGCTTGGAAGCCTCCAGCGTGCTTTGTCTGAAGGGAACTGAAAGGCCACATATTGGGTCAGGATGTCACTTCCACTGCTTTGAAATGTTTGTTCACAATTATTTCCTGGATTGAGCATCAGCCTAAACTAGAAATAATTCTTCTTTTAAACTGAATTGGCAAACAGGTAAGCACGGTGTTTTATCAAGCATGACCTGTCCTAAGTGGGCATGCTCTTCATACAGCTGGGCCAGGTTTGAGGCGTGGCTGTTCTCTGGTTCAGCAGCAGGTGCTTCCATACAAACAAACCCTCTTTCATTTGTAGCAGTGGCCTGTGCTTGGGTGCTAGAGTCCCTAGCACATGCAGATCTGATGCTCATTCCCCCCCCCCCCCCCACCTTTGAGAAGGAACATGAGAAGGGAATTAAACCCTACTTGAGCTGAGCTCTTTTTTAAGGGTCTAGAGGCAATCACAAAAGAAGGAGGGCTGAGCATGTGTAACATGACAACTCCCAAGTTGAAAAACCCAGAGGGATAGCTTACAGGTAAACTTAACCTCTTGCACCACTAGCTTAAAATACAGGTGACTGGAGAAAAGAGAAATCTCTAATAAAATAGCCCTATGTTTTATAGATCCTAGAAAAATGTAGTTGTTTTTGTATTACTTGGAACATATTTTTCTAGGCTGTTTCCCCCAGCCTAGCTACTTGCACAGGAGAAAGGCAGTGGGGTAGAGTTTTATTTCATACCCTAACTTAGTGTCTTTCTTTCCACGCGGCCTGTTCCCAAAAAGGGACAGGGTTCAAAGCTTGCAGCAGGATCTGGCGGTGCCAAAGGGATTGCATGTTGTGCCCTCAGGCTGGGGTGGCAGCTGTCTGCTGTAGCCTTTCACAAAACCCTGCAGTTCTGCTTACATCACAGCTTGTAATCACTTACAGACCCCTCTGGTTCTTGCTGCTAGCGATGTGTGTAGGCAGTGCTTGTGTTTATTTCGTGAAAAATATGTGGGTTTCCCTTTCATTTCCAGCTGAATCGCAGCGATAGCGACAGTTCAACGCTATCCAAAAAGCCGCCCTTCGTTCGAAACGCGATGGAACGACGAAGTGTCAGAGTGAAACGGGTAAAACATCACCACTGGTTTTTCCTTCCTCTAGCATAGCATTGTGAAAAACAGAGAACTGCTTAAAGAAGAATTTGCAAACCTAAATCAGTTGCCATGTGCTTCCATTCACAACCTTTCTTTTGTGTGTGAGAAGCCTCTCAAGGCTACCTTTCTTTGATGTGTCAGAATATGACAGGAATGTTTACGTTGGGACTCTTTTAGAACAGTCCATGTAGGAAGATGGTTCCTGGCATTTTCCATCTTGTCGGAGCAGAAGTAGCACAACCAGTTTTGCTGTGCGTATTGTTGGGAGATTCTTAAGTATTTATGATAAATGTGAGGAGCTGGGGAAGAGGGCGAGGAGAATGATGTCCCAGATGCTCAGGCGACCCTGTTGCGGTGACTCCGTGGCGCACGACAAACCCCAGTGCCCGTGGTGATGGCAATTGCTGACATTCCCCCAGGATAGTGATGCTGAGCACCTAAGGAGATTGTGTTTGAAATTAGCAGAAGGCAACAGAAATATGTTACTGGGAAAAACAAACACAGGGTTTTCTGCTGCATTATGGATTCATCTGAAGAGGAGTCTAAACTTAGGAGCAAGGTGTGCAAGATTTGTTTGATTTGGAGAAGCTGCCAAGAAAGAATTTCAGTGGAAACACTGAAATCTAAAGTTTTATCTATAACATTGTGCTTTCTGTCTTGAGACAGATCGGAAAACAGTATCAATAGAGATGATTGTGTGAAGAGAAGTGGTGGGAAAATAGGTCTTGGGATGTATTTGGTCCTTCATGGGGGAGTGATGGGGACAGTTCTCATCACTGTGTTCATACACCCCCTCTTTTCTAGCCTTCAGTCAAGTCCTTCGGTACCGAGCGCCTAATCCGCACGTCACTAGACCTGGAGCTGGACCTACAAGCTTCAAAAACATGGCACGATCGGCTGGTTCAGGAGATCTCGGTGCTGAGGGAACTAAAGGAACAGTTGGAACAAGCTCAAAGTCAAGGTGAAAAAGAGTTGCCACAGTGGGTGAAGGATGATGAGAGATTTCGACTGCTGCTGAGGCTAGTGGAAAAACGAGTGAGTAACGCCTGCCTTTGGAGTCTATTCAACGTGTTTGAGAAACACGATTTGAGGAACAGGGGACTTTGGACAGTCAGGAGATGAAGCCTTAGCACTACAGGCACTCGTGTCTTCCACTTAGGGCTCCATCAAGCAAGCGACTGGTAATTGGAAGCTGCAGTCCTTGAGTGTCTGGCTGTCCTCAGGTGTGATATCTGTAGACTCATAGAGTGATTTGGTTGGAAGGGATCTTGAAAGGCCATCTAGTCCAACCCACCTGCAGACATCTGCAACTAGAGCAGGTTGCTCAGAGACCTGTCCAGCCTGGTCTGGAATGGTTCCAGGGATGGGGCAGTGACCACCCCTCTGGGCAACATGGGCCAGGGTCTCGCCTGTGATATGTCATGGTTACCATTTATCTCATCACATTCTTCCTCGTGTACAGGGCTCCTTCTCAACTCTGGTGATTTCTTGAGTCACCTCTGCTGACACCAGGCAGAAACTGAGTTACGATGGCGAGTTGGCACAAGGTGCTCCTTGGGGCACAGCTGGCACGTGGGCTGCCACGTTCTTGCTTGAGCTGATCTGCTGGCTTAAAAAAGACATCAAGGAATTACAAAGAAGGTTCAGATAGCACCTGGAATTGTTACCAGAGGGCTGGTAGAAGACCTTACAAAAAGGTCTCTCCGTTACAGTGGTTATCTGACAAGCATTTGGTTTAGCTTCTGTGGCTTGTGATCCCAGAGTCAGCACCTTCCAGACCTGAAGTGCTGCTGCATTTGGAGATTAGTCGGGATAAAATGTTTCTTCCTGGAAACACAAACAGCTCTTTCCCATTCTTTTTTTAAGGTGGAAAAAACAGAACACAAGTGTGAGCTCAAGGCCGACAAAATGATGAGAGCTGCTGCCAAGGATGTCCACAGGCTGCGGGGGCAGAGTCGGAAGGAGCCTCTGGAAGTACAGTCATTCAGGTAACTACAGGTCGCTGGTAAAGGGGAGGACAGAGCGACCGCCACCATGATTCTTCCGTGGATGCCCACGATGCTGATGAGGAAGGCTTATCTTTGTAGAAGCACTTAACTGTTCTGCTTAAACAAAATCCTCAGTGTTTTGGTATCAAAGCGTGAGGTCTGAGAGTCAGGGCAATGAGCTGCAGCACTGCCCGTGATGGCAAAGCAACCAGCAGTGCTCCGGATCCCTCCCCGCCTGGCAACAACTTCAGGAATCCTTTGTTTGGTGCAGCAGCTGCCCTTTGCCTCCCTAAGTAATGTGCCTGGAAGGCCAAAAATCCGAGCCCTTCTAAAATGGCTTTTTGGTAAGGTCAGGGTGGGGAGCTGAACTGTAAGGGTGCCTCCTGTGTGATCTGGCGGTGGCAGCCGGTGGGATGCGTTTTCATGCGGGCGATGGGCGTTTCTGGCCAGGCTTCTGTTGCATTACCAACTGATCATCTTTTGTTTTTTTCAGAGAGAAAATGGCATTTTTCACACGGCCGAGGATCAACATTCCAACGCTCTCTGCGGACGATGTGTGATCACCACAAAGTGTTTGCTTTCTGGACAATTCTACAAATGCAGTTTTGAGTTTTGAAGTTATTTATGTGGTATTATGAAGGTACCGAGGCGTTTGTATACTAGAGCTTTTGTCAGTATGTGGATGTTTGGAAGATTTTTAGGTTAAAGTTCTACCATCACAGAAACCAGCATTAAAAGTGACAAGACTGTATAGTTTGTATATTTAGGAATGTATTTTTGGGAAATAGAATTTTAAATAAGAACCAATGCAGCGCGAGGTGCTGTCAATTCTTAAATAACGCGGCCTAGACTTTTTTGTACAGCTCTGCCTTTTAGAGGTTTTACTGCAATAAAAGCCGAGCCCCGGAGGAGCCGAGCCCCTGCCTGCCGTGGTGTTCCGCACCCGCCTCTGCGCCGCGCCAAGCGGGCTGCGGGAGAGGGAGGAGCGGGAGCGCCCGCTAAGGGCGGCCGGGCCGCGCCCCCGGGCAGCGGTAAGGTGGGTCGAGGGGGGACCGGGGCATGCAGGGGGAGGGTGGGGGTCCCGGACCCCTGACACACGTTCACGACACATCGTGGTCTCCCCGCAGCCCAACGGCACGCGTGTGCCGATGGAGATCGTGCTGCTGAACCGGGTGGGCTCCAGCTTCCGCGGCGTCATCCACCTCCTGGACTGGTTTGAGCTGCCCGACAGCTTCGTGTTGGTGCTGGAGAGACCGGAGCCTTCTCAGGATCTTTTCGATTTCATCACGGAGAGGGGTTCCCTGTCCGAGGAGCTGGCTCGGGGCTTCTTCCGTCAGGTGCTGGAGGCCGTGCGGCACTGCAACAACTGCGGAGTCTTGCACCGCGACATCAAGGACGAGAATATCATCGTCGACCTCGCCACCGGGGAGCTCAAGCTCATCGACTTCGGTTCCGGCACCTTCCTCAAGGACACGGTCTACACCGAATTTGATGGTGAGCCCCAAATTGGACCCGGGCTGGCGGGGGAATGTTGCCCCGGTACCGGGCGTTGCACAGCCCGGCGTGGCTGGAGGAGGTTCCCCCGTTTTGAGAGGTGGGGGGGGGTGTGTGTGTGTGTGTATGTGTTTTAATTATTCAGCCGGTTGCCAAGTTGCTTTTTGGCGTTGGGCGGATGTTGTGAAAC